>DWQQ01000648.1:0-10782 GCA_018244775.1 Oxynetra roscius flavomaculata
GAGGTGCCAAATTGTGAACCCATAGAACTCGAATAAATTGAGTTTTCAATTTTGGGTGGCGACTAAACATAAAACACGTGGAAACACGAAAAAAAACGACAAGTTACAATTCATGGCGGTGGGCACCACAGTGGAGCCATGAAATATTTGTTCGCCGCCGGGCGCAACAGTTTGTCTAAAAGAGCGCCGCATTGAATCGGTTAAGTATCAGCAGTATAGTTAAATAATGATTACAATATACATTTAAGAGTAAAATATACTGGTAGTTTTACTAAAAATGTTTAACTCAAGACGGGTGGATATTCAGATTGTACTTGATCACAGCTGCTTGCGTTATGTGCAGCAGAAAGATATTAATGCAATATGAAACTGTTTTCAAATATTTTTATTTACAGACCCCGTGGCAACGTTCTCGAGTGGCGAATGAGTCGTATCGTCTGGAGACACCTGGCAGACTACAACAAGCTGTCTGGTGTACAAAGGGCTATGTGGGGCTAGATGTATTTTAACTGATTGTAGTAATATTTATAGACGTTGCAATAAAGATCATAAAAAGACAATTTGCTTATCATTTTACTCTCGTGTTCTAAAAGTTGGTATAATATTTCGTTTTTTGATCACAACAGTAGCTTACATATTATACGCTTACACCTTACGCATCATTCTGGAAGGGTACATTATTTAAAATAAAAATATATAACCTACAAACACTTGAACTTTTGTCTTTTGATCTGTGGTAGGTAATAAGGGACAATTCCATTTTGATTGATTTACGAATAACACTTGATTTATGAAATTGACATATTTTACTTTATAGTGAAATGTTTGTTCTTGAAGTTCGTATTGTAATTACAAATTGATCGAACTGAGTAAAACAAACGTAATAATTTCCAAAAAATAGATCTAGAATTTTTTCAATTTCAGTTAACAATAGATCAACGATTACTATATATTTAAACAATATTTAAGAATGAGAAACAACGGTTGAGGGCAGTTACGATATACAATAGAAAATATTATGGTAATACTTTTATCCCTAATATTATTGATCGTCACAGTTATTTGACGACGTTAATAAAAAAAATATTGTGTCCAAGTGTTATGATGTTTAAGTAAAGGAAATAAAACGCAGGCATTAAGTTTTTCTCCTTTTATAAAATTGTCCTTAAAACTAAAGAAGCTTCATAAAGCTCACATTGGAATAACGCCAAAGCTTCTGAGAGCTTCTTAGTCAAACAGACCTGAAACAAACAAATGAAACGTGTCAAATTGATTTTACATCAGCACATGTTAATGACTACCAGTAATATATCAGTGACAAAAAGTTTCAGTCATTTATATTCCGAAGCTAATACATGTATAGATCAGACATCATTTAGATATTTGTTGTATACTAACAAAGGAAAGATGTATAAGTATGAATAGAAAATTTGGCTCATTTTTGGGTTCCAAATTTTTTCATATGTAACTAACAGGCACAAATACTAAACTTTGAAAATAAAAATCAAAACAAATGAAGACTTACCGAAGCCCATGTCATCATCAGATTCTTCGGGCTCTTCCTCCTTTTTCTCTTCCTTGGCAGCCTCGGCGGCGGGCGCAACAGCGGCGGCGGCGGCGGCGGCGGGTGCTCCGACGGCTGGCGCAGCACCCACGCCGGAACCGATGTTGGTGATCAGGTCCCTCACGTTCACACCCTCTAGCGCCTTGGCGAACAGTCCTGGCCAGTAGGGCTCAACATCTACGTTGGCTGCCTTCAAGATTGTGGAAATCTTTTCACCCTGGAAATATACATGAGATATAACTTACAACAACTCAGTTTTGTTTTGCATAATGAATAAAATACATGATTAACCAGCACAATCTATAATGAGAAAAGTGTTTGACAATAATTTAAAATCATAATTTACTTTAAATGCATAGATGACAACGGATGACACAGATGGAAGCGGATGAAAGGAATTCACAACATAACCTTAAAAAATACGCGATACGTACGGTTACGGCGATATCATCATCAACCAAGATGAGAGCGGAGTATACACAAGCTAATTCAGCCTTTGATGCCATTTTTAATATTTTTAACGTGCAAGTCGCCAAAAGGCCTTAGCTCGGAGAGAACAAGCACGTTTGACTTCTCAAATGAAAGAGAAAAAGGATGAAGCTTATGACAAGAGCTAATTGTCAATCAATTTTGAAATGTCATTCGTTTTTTTTTATTAGCGACATCAAAGTTATTCTTTTTGGCCAGAAAATAGGCTAAAAGTTCATAAATATACAACATGGGCTCGAGTAAAGTAATATTACAAATACACAGAAATACTGACACTCAATACGAAATTGTAACTTAAACGCAGTTATTTCTGTTTTTAATTACGTAACTTGAATAATATTAAGGATGATAATAATATATACTTATGAATATGTTAATAAAATTTACATTCGTTCACGGACTCATCATGATCAAAATTATCTTTTAATATAGTTGACCCTAAAAAGTTGTTGTGCAGTCAAGAAATATCATACCTGTTAGCAATAAACGGACTAAAATTGAAGTAAATACCGAGTTTGGTGAAATTTCTGAGCCTTTAAAATTGATAGGAAAAAAGGAACTTGAGACATATATTATGTGCTCGTGGTAGACATTTTTTTGCAAATTTAAATTACTAGTTGGGGTGGGTAATTAATAATTAACAATGTTTTATACTTCATGTAATATTGGAACACTCAAGTAATTTGGATAAGGTGAAAATGATGTCATCTTATTAAGTCAACAGCGCAAATTTACGTCTATGCCATAGAGATAATATAAAATATTATATTATAACCAGTCTTTTTTATTTAGTCTATATTTTATCATATCTATGGTTTAACTTTTTAAATTTAATCGTGAACATTTGCCAATTTAACAGAAGTATAGATTGACGTAATCTGACGTGAAGGAGTTTTAATAATATTTTATTTTAATCACGTTTGCGCTACGGAAACGTGCCGGTAAATACAAATAATTAAGAAAGCACGTTTGTGAAACCTGTTACGTTTTATTAGATTCACTGTAAAGTTATTTTCATATTTGTCGCTTTTTAACTATTAAATGCATGAATTGCATTGTACATACGGCTAGAAACATTTCGATTTATTTACACAAGTGTTCATTTATCATTAATAGTATAAAACTAAACTGATAATGGAAGTGGTGAGTAAATTGCTTAGACCTTTATAAAATATAAACCGTTCTTATTTATAGAATTACTTCATTTTTTAATTTCCACTCATCTTATTTTACATTGACTTTGAAAAACAGCACCTTTATTGTTCAGTTCTTTCTATAGTATCATCACGTCACTCACTAATTTAAATATCTTTATCTTTATTCAAATTTCAAGGGACTGCGAAAATTAATAGCTTTTGAACTGTATTACATGTTTATTTTTAGAAGATTGCACGAGTAACGTTTTCGTTAGTATCGCCCACGATTAATGCATAGAAATGTTGAGTCATAGAAATGCAATCACCAGATTGATATGAATGTGGGCCGAATCTTACAATCTGTCAAATCATATTCATGTTAGAAAATCTTTGCTTGCATGATTGTTGTCTAAAATTATTTTAATGTTAACAAATTAGCCAACATGCATATGGACAATCTGCTTCAAGATTTAGAATTCTACCCATAGATTGATCAATATAAGTAAAATAACAGTACCTTAGAAGCACTTGCGATAACTCGCATGCAGATTGATGTAATCTGATTCCAAGCTTGACAAATCGGGTGCTACAGTCGCAATATGTGGAACATGCGATAATTCTCACATAAAATATAAATCTTCCTGCACGGGAATTCAACAACAAGCCAGGACTCGAGCTTTCTGCGACAAAAGGACTAGAATGCACAAAGAGATACTAGATCGACTACATTTTTATAATTTAATCTACACAATTCATACATTATATTAGAAATGAATATCAAATGTAGACTATTTAGAGGAACTATCATTATTTTAACACAATGTTAATTGTATGTTCATTATATCAGTTCGGTGAACCAGAGGACAAGAGAGAGGTGCCGCAAATGTTGCAAAAACTATTGCGATATGACGTTCAAATTACAAAGAAGTTTGTTGAATGGGCGCTAAGGACTTCACCTTTAAGATCTCTACGGAATCATGCAAAATTTTTAGAGGTGAAATGAACTTGTTGATACTTAGCATTTATTCTTCGGAAGTACTTATTATTTAATAAGATTATAAGAATAAAATAAAAATAAAAATTAAAATAAATAACCGTCACGCCAGGTCCCTAGCGGGGTAGGCAGAGAGCACCGAGTGCCAAACATCTCTGTCCTTACAAACCTGATGTGCTTCATCTACATTCATCAGTGAAATATGAATATGAATATATAATTAATTTTTCTATTTACTAAAGTAAGCTGAATTGATGCTGTAACATTCTCTTCATTCTGCCAAAAGACTAGTATTTGAGGTGGAGTGAGTAAAAAAAGGTTGATGATGAAGTCCGTCAAAATAATATTTTTTTCCGACCAATGATAATAATGTTACATTACGTTTTATTGTTGTTAAATAGCACAATGTTGGTAACGCAGAAAAACTACATGAAATACTAGGGTTACCTATTACAGTGATACTTGCTTTTCTCATATCTATCAACAATAACGACTTGATCAGACCAATAATATTACTTTACTTATGAAATATAGTATTATTTCTTGCAGATAGAAGTTGAAGAACTTTTGTTGTGGGTCAAATACGGTGTTGTTAAAACTAAATACAGACATGTGGTCTGTGTAATAATAATATTTTCATTTTATATGAAATTTAAAAAAATATATTAACTCTGTGTAAATATCTCATTGGACAATGAATATATATTGTTTCAGGTGTCATGCCACGGCATAGTGTGGCTGGCCGGCTGGCTTACCTTCATCTGGTTCTTCAACAACAAGGATTTATATCAAATTCAAGTCAATATGCTTATTGGTATGTAATTACATCAAGTATCAGTTACGCATTGTCTCTCAAAGTCCTCCAGCATGGTTATAACAAGTGACCTTTAATTTAAAAAAATGGACAAAGGTGTACAAATTGTGTGATTTCTATATCTCAATTCCCCATGCGAGAGGTATAATTTTAAATATCCAGGATTAATTATCTGTTGCATCCAAATTCAACTAAACAAACCCATCGTTTTATTACCTGTAATTTTGTGATCTATCAATTTTCATTGTTTACTTGAAGGATTTAATTATTTATGTTATATGTTTTCACTTTCAGCACTCATTCTCGATATCATACTAGTAGCAGCTATGAAGGCATTTATACGAAGACGCCGTCCCATCCCGATGAATAAGTTGATGGCAGTTGGACCGGACAAGTACTCATTCCCGTCGGGGCACACAAGCAGAGCAGTGCTGGTTACATTAATATTGACTTATGTCAGTCCCATTTCACCGATCTTCTACCCGCCTCTAGTCGCATGGACCACCGCTGTTGCTTTGTCCAGGGTTTTGATGGAAAGACATTACATATTTGATGTTATTGGTGGAATGGGTCTTGGTTTACTGGTGAGCATGATAATGCAACTCTTGTGGCTCTCCCAGAGCACATCGGCCAGCATTTTATCCACACTGTCAGATGAAAAGATTGATGGAGGAGAATATCATGTGTAATATTAATAATGCAACTAGATTGTTCCAAGATACATAGTCAAATAATCAATGATTCATTGTGTTTTCTTCTTGTTGTTGTAAGATTTTAATAAAGTATTTCAATTGTATGTGTCTGTAAGATTTTTTTTAATTCAAAACACCTTTTACTATATGGTTTTATATTGTTTTTACTAAATTACGTCCTTCTAACATCAATAAATTATTCATGTACTGAAACATTTACAAACTATTATAGAACGCCGAACAGCTGTGTAAACATTAGTACAATATTTTTTATTAGTATTACTCAGCATTACTTGGCCCAACTATATTTACAGAAATTATGTGATCTGTTCTTTGTTTTCATGGCAGAGATTGGCACACATGGCACAGAATTCTTCCCATGTTTACTGTAGTATTTACATTTATCCTGTTATATGTTTAAACTCAGAATAAAATATTATGATTTTTGTATACTATTACTTTTGTTTATATATCTTACAAAAATTTGTAAATTTTTAGAGCAATCCCGAAAAGTGCCTGAGTGATTTCTTTACATAGTTTAATCATTAGGGGTTATTACACAATAAAATATATTTTTTTATGAATTGAAATAACATTCCTTTCAAATTTAAGTTCGATTTTAAACCTAATTTTAGAATCAGACTTATTGAATATCTGTAATATTTGAAGAAAAAAAAAACGTAAATGAAAATACTTCAAAGTTGCAAGAAATCCAGGTGAAGCTACTTTTAATACTACTAGCTACGTTTATAAAACATCAACATTACAATTTTCACGTTCGGTAAATATAATTTTTGTATTATTAACTATTAATAAAAAATCGTTTTTAGTAATCAACATAATATTATGTCCAATAAATATTATAAAAATTACAATATGCTTATCATGTGAAAAAAGAAAATGTCAAATTTGATGCACTTTCACGAAACGTCAAACAAAGTCGTGGTGACGTGTGAGTTGTGTACGATTCGTATATTTCGTAGGCGATATTTAAAATATCAAATTTTTCTTCACGTTGTGCACTAAATATTTATTCTATATAGCCGCAACACAGGGTGTGTATATAGATTTTTCGATCATAAGCTGTTTATTTTCCATTGTACAAAGCACTTAAAGATTAATAAATTCTGCAACGTCTACGATTTCTTTTTAGACAAATAATGCGAAAGTTGAAAGGTACAGTCAAAGAGACGGCAAAGCAGAGACGGGAGCGAAAGCAAGAATTTGCGAAAATGCGCCAGCAAATCCATACAATTGTGTTGCCGACTGTGGCTATAATTTTCCTTCTGATATGCATATATGTTTACTTCAAGACTAGGCCTGCGAATATGCAAGTGGCATAGAACGAATAAATGCATAAAAGCATTAGTATATATTTAAGTAATCTTGAACCAGGAATTTTCAATAATATTGATAGATAATAAAGAAAGATCTTTTTCTATTTGCGGTTGTGACTACAGTTGTATGTCTGAATATAATACTTGACAAATATAAGTACATTCCATTTAAAAATGTCCAATGTAAATATTACGAATACTATTAAAATAATGCTATATACAATCCCTATATAAAACACATTTAATAAAATAAATATAGAAATATTTCATGTTAAATTAAATCTATTTATAAATGTTTGTTAAATATTTTTAAGTAAATTGCCAATTAATTAATGATACATTAATTACATCTTTGTGTAAAAACTTGTTTATGACAGGAATACTACATACTTTTTATAAATATATTTATTGCATTCTACGGTGAATAGTTTTCTATAAGAACTATATCTCTATTGGTGTTGTCTATAACATATAAAGGTAGTAATAAAAAGATGTGCCCAATCCTATTTCTTTTATTTACAATATGAATATTTCTACTGATGTATAAAAGAAAGTTACCATTTATATTTGCTGCTAAGGGAGTTGTAATGAGCCAATATGAAGAACATATAAAATTATTTGATTAATGTTACATATTAAATTATAATTATTAAGGACGTAGATGTCGAGGGAGGTCAAGACTCTCCTATATCGACCAAATAGGTCAGACACTGACTGATGGGGGAGTCAAGAGCTACCAAAACCTAGCGAGTCATGTCATGTAGATGAAGCATGTCAGATTTGCAAGGTCAAAAATGTTTGGCAGTCGGTACTCTCTGCCTACTCTGATAGGGACCTGGCGTGATGGCTATTTATTTCAACACCATGTCTCCAAGGAGTTCAGGATACTTAGTAAGATGATTTCAATTTTAAAATTGGGGGAACAAACATCCTGCTCGCAGTTTTCTAGCAGCTGCTCTGGTGGACCCTAACCCCCTGTTTGTCATGGAGTCCACGTTCTCCCTTAGGCTGTTACAATGCTTTTCAGATATTTAAATTTGTCTACTTCTTTTGATGTTAGTCAACCAATCTGTAGATTAAGGGACGTCCCATATTCATTAATGCCCGAGTCTTAGAGGATGTAAAATCAAACACAAATAATTCTGAATTTTACTTTGTAATTTTTTATATTGACCTCAGTACCATAGTATTAAAAACAACAAAAATAATTATAAACAAAACAATATATAATTTATTATTTATCACATTATATGAAATTAACATAACTTTACAATAACATAATTTTACAATAGAATAGAATGCAATACAATACAATTTTTCTATAGAAGTTCAACCTAAGCAATACATTTAAATTGAAAATAAAATTGAAATATGTAATTGGATAGACGAACATTACGACGCCTAATATTATGCTCATTTTTACAGGCTCATGTTGGCACATGGCAATTATGCTGAATTTTTTTTTCTATACATAATATCAATATGGCTATGATTAGCACACTACTTCTTTGCACTATACAATAAAATAAAATAGTTCTAATATAGTTAACAATGAATTCATATAGAGCTTTCACTCTATGGCACCACGCTGAAGTACGACCCAGCGGAGACAATGGTGCTATCACAGTTTAGCTTTATATTGCACACACTTAGGATATGTTAATATTAAGATTCTGATTGTTTGGAGAGTATATCAATAAGCCCAGTGGTAACTAATGTATGACAGTCACAGGTGTAGGCCTAAAACAATAGTACAGAATAAGATTTTTAAATTCAGAAAACTTTATGATTTTAAATTCTTAAGACGCGTTTTCACTTCAAGTTTTGTTAAGAACTGTTACAGTACTCTTGTACAAAGTGAACGAACCTTTAGTTTAATTGTAAAAAAAAAATTGAAAAAATTATCGTACCCAGCCGCCCTATAAACAAATCTTTATTCGATCAAAATTGTATAGAGCGCTAGATGAAACCGCGTCTTGATATACTTTATACTAATATGATCTATAATTAAATATAAATAAATTAAAAATTTAAACATACAGAATTATACTGATATTTAAGTTCAAAATTATTCACTCTCAAATCAAAGGGGCCTTGTTCAAGAATACATGTGTATATAAATAATCAGAAAATCTTTTACAGCCTACAAATGCTTCGTCTAAATGACGATATGCTATCACATTATCACGCCATATCTTATAACCTATAGGCACTTACATTTCTGTTAAGACAACATTTTTTGTTCATCTGAATAATTAATTAATATTAATTGATTTATTACTGAATCCATTATAAATTGTCTCTTATTACCCAACAGCGGAAAAATACATCAAGTGTGAAAAAAACAAGTAACTTAAGTACAAATTCACAGCACTAAGTACATATTATATGTATAAAAATAAGAATGTAAATAATACTCTATTCAAAACGAAATCATATTTAGAGATATGTCCAAAACAAACAAAGCAGTGTTAGTAAGCAAAAAAATATTATTTTGTTCAAATTACATTGGGAATGACTAAGGAGCTCGTTAATTATACATCTGGTCGCTTCATAACATTATTTTTAGCTTCTATAAATAAACGGTTCGCGACAACTATACTCATTTGTCACATGACAAATGACAATCAAAGTCAGTTAATGAACCAATCAGACCACAGAACGGCAGCCCCCTGATTGGTCGACATGTAACAGTATTATAAAACCAAAACATCAAACAACAATCACTACATTTCTTGCCAGCTACTTTTATTTCTTCTTTCATCACAACCTTTCTTGGCGCTCTCATGCTATCTCGCTCACAAGTTACGTCGATTTAACCAACACGAGCGAGATAGCACGCGATTAGACGTCATATTTCGAGTCATTTTTATAGCGCGTTTTACACATACATACTTACACACAACCAAGGAAATTAATACTGATTGTTAAAATTGACCGACTTTTTCTGCGTACACCCATGCACGATCCATCCGAACAGCCATAAGGAAGACAATACGAGAAACAGACCGCTGATGGCGTAATACTGGCACTGTATCGAAATATCGAAACTTTGTATAAGAATTAAAGTGAGAATGGACTGCAGCCCGGTGCCTATCATGGTGTTGATGCCGAAGATGAGCCCAAAGCAGCTCTCGTCGCTCAGTTGACTAGCTATTTTTGCACTGAAAACAAAATAATAATAATAAAACACATGTTTATAACATATTTTTTTTTCTTATAAAAAAATACAGTGTTTGGAAATAGTCGTCGAAAACTTTCGTTTCGCCAAAACCATGTGATCCACCTGATGTTGGACGAGTTTCGAGGAGATAATTGGCGTTTATTGTAAAAGAGAGTCATGTCATCATTCCGGTATTGCCATATAAGATATGGAGGAGCGAACTTCAATTCGAGAAGGTTAAATATAACTCGTTATAGATCATAACTAAAATTTTTGGCAACATTAGTAGTAGTTAGTAGTATTAGGTTAGTAATAATTAAAAAATAATATATTTAAATTTTATTTACTCGATGCACCGCCCAAACCTCTAGGTACTAATCAAAGTATCCTTATTGAGGTATTTTGCCATGGATTGTAAATCAGAACGAGGCAAAAACTCTTACACCATAGATTCCATAGTTTGCTATTGCTTGCTTGGCGTTGCAATGGATTCAATATATTAATCATTGTTAATAAAACTGACTTGTGAAAGACTGACAAAACAGATATACAATGCGAGTGTTGATGGACGTAGGGGCCGAGGGAGGCTAAGA
>DWQQ01000649.1:0-10780 GCA_018244775.1 Oxynetra roscius flavomaculata
ACACCACCAACAGTTGAATACAACGTAAGAACTGACAGAATCGAATGGGAACACGAACGCCGGTAATAAACGCAAATTCACAGTTATCGGACGTTATTGTGGCTTAACCCTTTAGATTATCGCGAGGGGCGAAGTTTGAGTGGCGATAAGTATATCGATCGCTCTCATTAGCAAGTCGACGCATAACGCTAAGATAAGCGATGCGGGTGCTAAACGTTAACTGGCCCACATGTTAAACCAATAGTTTTGTAACGCAGTACGCTTTTCGGACGTACATACATAAATGGTTGTAGTGTGGTTGGAAAAAAAAAGGAAAAACGTACAATTCTAATTTTTAATTTCATATTTCAATGTTGGAATACAAAAATTGAAACATCAACACATAATATTTCAATGATAAAACATAAATGCAAGACGATATTAACTTCAAAAATGTTGTAAGAAGTAGGAGAAACATGCTTAATTAGAAAAAAATAAATTGAAATTTCATTTCTACATAACTAAGAAACATTTTTATAAAAAAATATTATTTTTATTTATGTACTGTGTTTTTGACTTATTTAAAATTGCTATTTTGTCATTCTAGAGTTTTGTGTTTTGTTAGATTATACATTTTGCAAGTAGTTCGATAGATGATAAATTTATCTGTCGCTCGCGTTTAACTAGAATGCATTTTGTTGAATACTGATATTTTAAATATATATAATATAATCACTAAAATTTTACGTTTGGAAATACGGAGTTTAAAAAAAATTTAAAATTCTTATTTCTACACGTTGGGCGCCATATAATTTTCGCACTCAAACTGTTTTATACGGAAAAGATTGTAAGCTTACAATGAACATGACAAAGCGAGACATTTGGCAAAATATATCTAATGAATAGACGGAAAAATAACATGGTTTATGGGTATACTTACATTTATGGGTATAATGCTTAAGCAGAAAAGAATGGGTTAAATGATAAAAAATATTTGAGAATGCAGTCCGCTTGGCCACGGTGATAAGGACTGCAAAACTCTCTTAGCAAAACTTCAAGAAGAACTCCAAATTCAAAAATAAAGCATGTTTGAGCTCCGCACAAATACAAAAAAAAATATGTAATACTTTCCTAAAGTAAATTTAGCTTCGAAAACATTTCTATTCAATACTGACGCCTAAAAACAAAGCGGGGAAGTAAAGGAAATTAACGAGTAAAAATATACCACAAGATCGCTCGTCTTTCGAAAATCGATTACAGAAATAAAGGGTACATATTGGTTGGAATGGTTGAGTATGGAATTTAATTCGACAAGTTACAATATAAGTGCTTAGTTGTCGACCCCTTTCACTACTGGTACTTCAAAGGGTTTGGGGACCTCATGTTTAATATTACATATATTTGGGACCCTACAAAGTTATTTCCTCGGATTCTGCGGAAAAAGATTTTAACTGTATGATATGTTGTATATTTTCAAATGAAATACATGGATTCATTCAGTACAATATACATTTTAAGTAGTCATTTTATATAATATGAATCCTAGGATTGAAATCTAATTTTATGTTTTGCCTCTACACTTTTCTGGTTTCGCTACTATTTTATCCATTACGTAGATATTTTTAACAATAACCTTCCAATGCAAAAAAATATTGAAAGGGGAATTTTATAATGCAATAAATATATTTTATTGTCCGATAGGCTTATACGCTACTGTAGTGTAAAATGTGGGGTTGGTTTTAATATTTCAATGTTTATTACGACCGATATAATTTAGCTTCGTTATAATTTTACTGACTAACTTTTAGTCTTACTGCATACAAAATATTAAGGTAAAAAATTAAATGCTTTTATAATCACGACATCAAATTATAATATATACTTGTAATATTATTATTGTAATATATATTTGTACTTTGTTATCTTTTCTGTTCTCTCTATCCTAATTGGTACCTGGTATTAATAGTTAAAGTTGATCTCTCAATGATATTTCCAGTCAGACGTTTTAATTTAAAAGAATCGATAAATTTTATAAATAAAATACAAAAATACAACACACATGTATTTCAAATACAAATACAATTTAAATAATAACCAACAACAAACGATTAAACAAGCGACGTTCTAACTTCACTTTCACTTATGCATTTTCTTCGGCGAACTGAGGCATTATATAAATAAAATACAAAAATACAACACATATGTATTTCAAATACAAATACAATTTAAATAATAACCACCAATAAACGCTTAAGCAAGCGACGTTCTAACTTCATTTTCACTTATGCATTTTCTTCGGCGTACCTAGTCATTATATAAAAATAATACAAAAATACAACATATACATTTTAAATACAAATACAATTCAAATAATAACTGACAATGAACGCTTAAACAAACGACGTTCTAACTTCATTTGAAACAAGCAAGCGGATATTAGTCTTTCAAGTCGAGTTCCGCTGCGAATTCCATATCCAATTTAAGCGCAAGCCCCCAGAGAAGCGGGTATTAAAATTTTGAAGCGCTCCAACTTATCTCCTTTTAGTGTTCATTACGTGAAAAGTTGGTGAAAATTCATACAAGTCTAAGTTCTAATGAACACCGGGGCTCGCTCGGAGTTCGGGGTGTTGCGGTGTAGCGATCGCTCGTACACAAGCCGCTCTTTTCGAGCGATACTTTCCCTTCGACGTGGTTGCGTCGGTCCAATTTTATACTTAATCGTCTAATTATTAAATTCGCCTAAAATTTTCTGCTTTGAATATTTGAAAGTGATAGAATATGCAACATCATTCACATTTTTAATATGGAATAATACTTTCAATACAGATGAAATAAAATATCACAAGTAAATGTACACGCTTAAAATTCCTCCATACTAATCCAGACAGTGATATTTGACTTGGTAGTTCTTTTGAGCATTCCTCTTCTACTGAAATATGACATCTTTATATACATATATAGCTTGTCTCTACGTGTCTTTGTCACTACACACCTAATAAGCGGCTGGACCAATTTAGATTTTATTTGATTGAGTCGCTGAATGGTTTAGATTCACAACTGGACCCGGTACGTCACGCTGGTATCGGCATGTCACTGATCACCTCCTGAACGACAAGGATAATTCTAATACGGCTGGACCGTTTTTGATTGCTCTTGATAGTTAATGTTTTAATAAGTCCCTGAATGGTTTCGATTCTCAACAGGTCTTGGTAGGTGGCGCTGCTTTTCCGGGCGGAACGTCTCCCGGACCCGCAAGTATGATCTCGAATTTCAAATCCAATTTCAATTACAAATCATTACAATGTTCATTATGTTAGGACATTATGTTATATCATAGGACCCGTGCATTACATGCACCATCTAAATTGCTCTAAATTATAAAATAAATAAACAATCTGTATAAAACGCTGATAATTTTTTATATACATATGTAATATGAACGTTTACAATTTATTATTAAAAAAACACATTCAATACAAATGAAAGACAGTAATTTAAAGATAGTATTATTAAATTGGTATCTTCTAAATAACGGGTCGGCGTAATTTTAAAATGCGATATCGTTTTTCCTAACTTAATCATTGTATTAAATTAAAACCGTTTTCCAACGTCACTCTACATGCGTTGACTCAAGCGCCGTTACATATTCAACAGCAATATTGATGTTAGTCAAATTGCAACAACAGAAAATCATGTATAAATCAACTCAAAACTCAATGGATTATAAAGGGTATAACAGAACATTTTCATAACAACAATTATTTACGGTTAACCGTTAATTCGTACGCGTTATTTTAAAATTAATCATGGTTGTTCAATTACAATAATTTGTATCTTTAAGCGCAAGTTTCAATGATTCGCAAGAAGTCTTTCGCCCATTTATGGTGGTCTTATAAAATCGGTACAGCAGCTTCGAAGTCCAGTCCGGACAAACAAACATAAAGACGGGATTACGTATCTGTATTTTACTAATTTGCGAATAGCTATACAAACCTCAAAAAAGTATTTATTTCAAAATCATACACAAACTCTTCAGTTCATATTTATAGACGAAGAATTTATTTTATATTTGTAGGTTCCATAATAAATACTTCAAAATTTTAAATGATCCCATTTAATATGAAGCGTAAATCAATAAAAATGTTTTAATACTTTGAAATGTATTTCTAATATGTAAATACAAATTAAAAGCAATGGTAAATAAAATATTAATACATTATGAGACAACAAGCATACGTGGAACTACATATGGTGACGTGCAAAGAGAACAGCTATGCTGTTTTGAACCGGATAATATTGTGGTAATCACAATCTTGTTAAATCAAAAAGATTAGGCCGGATTTTTTGCGGAAAACGTCGGAAACAACTATCACTTTTAAAAATGTGAATATCGATAATTTACGTAACATCAAACGGAAGGGTCACTAAATCCAACGCGGTCTGTTCGAGTCCGCCTAGACGATACAGTTGAATCAGAATGTACAATCTATATCATTATTCAAGTTAATGAAGGAGCTATTACATAATAATAATAATAATTAATAAATTTATTAGTACCCGTCAGGTTATTTTAGCCGCATTAGTTGGTAATAGCTGTCGTAAGCTCATAGTCATAGTCGCATAGTCGGAATGCCAAGCCATAATTAAACCATTTATTATATTTTAATATTATTATATGGCAAACGTAATAAAAAGCGGCCTAAGAACGCAGGATATTAATCGGAAAATATTAACCGCTTTCATAACAACGAAAACTTAATTTCCATGAATCAAAACTTTATTACAGTATTCCAAGAATACTGTAATAAATAAGGAATAAATTATAGAAATTAATTTAAGAGCATAACACGAAGAAACGCTCCAACGGCAGTTAGTGGGTGCAACGGTTAGAGACTTTAACCGTGTTGTTATTTTAACCGGATTAGTGAGTGCGGTTGCGATCCAGCTAAGCCGGAATGTCACATTAAGTCACACTGAGAGCGCGCAGCTGTTGCATTTTCTTGCTCAATTTGCGCTCTATCCCATTTTCTTACTTGATTTCGATGACTGGCTGAAAATAAATACGATTCTTTGTTACAGTATCTAACGTTATAACAATGATTTGAGATCTAAAATATATTGAAATGAGATTAATAAAATAAAACAATTATTATTGATTTTAAAACTAAATTAATAATAACAAATTATAATAAAATTCGTAACCGAATTTAGATTTAATAATTACAAGAAAAACAACCTGCACTACGACCGAAATTAAGACCCATCAAAAAGTCATAAATGAACACAATAATATAATATCGCAAGTAAGCGATATTATCATAACAATGTGTGACGTGTCATAAGTTCTCGGTTTTGCCCGATTAATTCATCAAGACGAGGCCGATATACTGCCCCGCCCTGGCAAACATTCAATCACCCCAGCGAAACTTCATCGATAATAATTAGGGCTGCTATTATCAAACTTGCCTACACTTTATAATGGGAACATAATAACACTTAGGTATACTTATGGAGCATTAAGTACATCGACTTTTGGCCCTGGAGGTCGCTTATGTCACGTTCAATGAAAAGTACTTTTATATAAAAAAACGTACATAATGTGCTGTACAATTTAGCACCAGTGGTCCCCAGTAAATAAAAGAAGATAATTTGCCGATGCTCAGTACTAGCTCAGTAGATAAAATAATATCATGTCGGCGGTATTCAGTACTGACTCAGTACATAAAAATGATCATTTGGCAGTGCTTATTACTAACTTGGTACATAAAAGATTATCGTTTGCCGGTGCCCAGTACTAACTGAGTTAGAACTCAATGCATAACACAAGATCAGTTAGCGGTACTCAATATTAATTCGATACATATGGCAAGATACAATTCAATATATAAAGGAACATCAATTAGCGGTAGTCAGTAGTAACTCAATGCATAAAAGAAGATTAGTTAGCGGTACTCAGTATAAAAAGAAGATCAGTAAGCGGTACTCAGTACTAACTCAGTATATAAAAGAAGATCAGTTAGCGGTACTCAGCATTAAATCAGTGAACGGTTGAAAGTGGTCGAGTGACACAATAGATCACTTGCGCTTGTTCAAATGAAGGACATAACGAGTTATCGCCTATGACAAGAACGAATTTCGATTATGTATTGAGATAGACGACTTTCAGATTTTAATGTAAAGCATAATCACTGCAGTAAGCAAACCATCAATTAAGTACACTAATAATAAACTAGAAATTAACATTTTTTATGTTACGAGAGTAGCCCTATACGAGTAGGCATTTGTAACCGAACTGAAACAGGACTGTAACAATGAAATTGTTAGTGTTAATTGTTTGATTAATATTAAGTGCTAATACAAGTATGAGTTATATTCATCAGTGATGGACTGCATTTATTTGTCTGTTAGTAATATTAGGTCACTTAGTATATGCTAGTACGATTGCAGTTAATACTTGCTCAATTCGAGATTGATCACAGAAGTGTTACTTATTCCGAGGATTGATATGGTCGGCTCTAGAATACATGTGGGCCGACAACCAAATCATTCAGACTGAACTATAGATTGATATAGTGAATTGTTGAATCACAGCAGAATTATTGTTTTAAATAGTAAGTTTTCTAGTGTAATAAGTAATCTAGTTATGACGGAATTTACTGGGAAAAGTTCATATAATCCAAACCACCAACCCTGTCAACGTCACGTGTGTGTACAAAACTCATTAGATAAATGAAATAGATCAGAAGCCAATGATCGCTGGTTGGCGGTCGAGCGCGATGATTGATCGGCCGCCACTTGCGCTGGAACTTCTTCGAATAAAAGACACATCGATTTACCGTTAACGTCGAGAATATGCTTCGAAATTGTATTGAGACGGACGATCCGAACGTTTCACAAGATATATTAACTGAATCTTGTTATAATTTAAGTTTAAGAAAATAGGCAAAAATATAAATAGAGCAATTATTATATGCAGACATGGCTAGTAAATGAAATGCTTACCGTAAATATTGTTAAAAGGGTAGACAGCAACGTAGTTAGAATACAATATGCAGACGGGGCTAGTAAATAATTTGGTTGCTGTAAATATTGTTAAAAGTAGGCAGCGATATGATTATAGTATTACACGTAGACGAAGCTAGTAAATAAAATAGTTGCTGTAAATGTTGTTAAATAACAAAGTAGCAACATAATTACAATATTTCATGCATATAGGGCTGGTGAATAAAATTGTTTCCGTAAATGTTGATTAAAAACTAGCTATCAACATAATTAAAACATTATAAACAGACGGAGCTAGTAACAAAATAAAATGGTTACCGCAAATGTTGGCTAAAACGTAGGCAGCAACATAATTAGATAAATGAAAGAGTTCACAAACGACGATCGTGCGAGCCGTATGATCGATTGGCGACAAGTTGCCGCCCCCGTAGAGGGAAGTTGTTCAAGAAATATCGAAGGAAGGTGTTGAATTACCCATTTATTTCCACTCGACGGGAGTGTTTGAGTTGTGACGTGATATTTCCGAGCGCAATTTCGTCGCGGCTTCTAATGAATTAGTCTCGTCGGTGTCTATAAGTCGGCTGTGCAATTTTTATAAGTAGATTGGCGTGTTCCGATGGAACTGACCCTAGCGTTTTTACAGTGTTGATGACTATTGGTTTTAAAAACAAAAATAAATATTACTTCATTCATTATCATTAAATAACTATTATAATAACTGTCATTTTGTTTGGTTAAATGATAATAAATAAAAAATATATATTGACTTCAAATTGTCAAGTCGCAGCTCAAATAAAAAAAATATTGAATTGAATTAAAATTTTGAATATGCATAAAAATCGAAGAGCAGTGGTCTTTTATAATTTGCGAATAAAATAAGACATTTCTTGTGATCGGAAAAAACCGTTTTTTTTCTCCGAATTATTGTATTCCGCAAACAACCACTCACTTACCCGTCTAACCCACTTCCTTTAAGCACACATTACATTCCGATGTTATTATATGAATCTCGTATCAATTTGGTAAAAGCGTCTTCTGGGGGGCGAAATTCTATTTTCCCTACTATTATTTCACTTACTTCCGCGGAGTGCCCAATTACGTCTCTTAAATAATAATCGTGTAGAGGCTCGCATTGTAAAACCTCGTAATAAAACGTACTTGTGGTTGTCCCATGGACATCTCCTCAATAATATAGGAGCAATCCGTTTTTTCTCCCTCAAACTGGGGTAAAACTATGTTCATATCGTACGCTTTTCCTCCACAATAAAGCCACAACTACTCGAGAACGAAGTTAAGAACTATAAAAATCTATTTCGCGTACTTATTTGTGCTTACCTATTGAAGTTGAAAACACACAATTCATAAGTACAGGAAGTATGTAAAGTTTATCTTTTTGTTTATCTTATCGCAAAAGCTACGGTACCTATAGAATTTTTTTGTTTCAACTTGTACACTGCAAATTTAATGTAATATAATCATCGAGTAGGCTTTTTCGGTTAGTTTTGAAAGAAAGAAGAATACGCAAACTTAAATATAGTTTGGACAGAGGGAGAATTACCCAAGATGAGAATAGAAAGCCTTCAAAAGTTGTTGCTACATGTAGAACAGATAAATATAACATTTGTTACACTCACGTATTTCATTTCACATTAATGTTACTTATGAATATTTCAGAAACTCTCAGTTGAAACATACAAAAATGTCTCAAAAGGGAAATCTATTTTTTCGCTAGAATATGAAGCTGGCGGGTGGAGCTATGGATATAGAGGCATACTCGCTGCATAGAAGTCCGAACAGTAGACAAATAAATGAAGCGATAAATAGCCAACATTTTCACATTGGTTTTAAGTTTTTTAAAGTAACCTTGTATTCCTGTATTGAAAAAAGTATTAGTATATCAAAAGTATCCATCACCTAAAACGTTATAACTAAATTTAGTCTGAAGTAATTTGTCTAAGATTAGAATTCTAGAATTATGCAATTATTTAAGTTTAACGGTCACCATCAATTCGGTAGACAGAAGTTTTAATAGTAGTTATACCAGTAGAAGTGCTAGGAAATCATCGTGCACCTTCTCTAGTTATCTTATTTACATCATTTACATAATAATCATCTATATAATTGAAAAAATAAGGAACTTCAATTGTGATATATCATAAGGTAAACCGACTTGCAATCATGCTTTTTGACATCTCCTAAGTCAGATAGGTGGGTGGTTAAATTTATAAGGTGTGAAATAATTCAAAAGAGCACTTGTTAAAATGCAACTAGATTTTAGCAAGCAACTTTTATCGCCACAACTCAGCTACTTTACGAGAGAGGAATGCGCGCGCGTCGTAAACTGTCCTTCGTACAATTTCGCTGACATGGAAGATAATTTACAGGCTTACAAAGTAGTTAAACAGTTGGACTGGTAGAACTATATCAAATCCTTAAAATGTATTTTGAACATCGTTAGTTATGCTTGACTGGCTCGTTGGTGCAATGGTTAGTGAACTTGACTGCTGCGCTGGAGATCGTGGGTTCAATCCTGATGAGCACAAGCATTTGTTCTGTATCTGAGTGTATAAAAGTATTTTTCTAATGTAGTTTATCGGTCGTCTGGTTACCATAACACGGGCACTCTTTAAGTGCCTGCTTTGTTTACTTTGGCTATATGTGGATTTGTCCCAAGATATTCCCAAGCTTTTGAAGTCTGGAGAGTAAGAAACGGCCATGCCGCAGTCACAAGTGGTCGCTGCCACTTATGGACACTTTTAACCGAGCTCAAACAGGACTGTAGGAATGGTACCCTTACTAACAATTAGTTCGGTGTTATTAAGTGTAAATAAGTACATTACTCGTTTAACGGTCATAAGAGGCAGGATTGCAGGAATGGGACTGTCAGTGTAAACACTCCAGCCAGTAATGTTAGGAAGATTGCAGTTAGTAATAGACAATATTTGTCTATTTCATGGCTGGTCACACAGGCGTAGCTGCTTCGGAGAATGAAAGTGACTTGTTTCAACCTACAGTTTCTAACGTAAATGAGAAAAACTGTCTCTTGGAAATATAAGTTGTAGCTAATTTTGCAAATCCATTATTGTGTTATAGTTCTCGCCGAAATTTGATCGAGTCACTTGGTGCTCAAGATACTATGTTTATTTCATTTTTACTGCTACCAAGCACTATTTCTAATCTGTCGAATAAAATTTTATACGTCGTTTTTAGGATGCTTTTACGGGATAACACTTTGAACTGAATTAATGCTTAAGTGCTCGATGGGTTGTTTGCAAAATAGTTAAAAAGTTTTCAAGATGTTTTCGGACAGCATTGTGTTACTGCAGTTTTAGAATGAGCAGCGCTTGCAACTTAAAGTACATCGTTCTACTCTTTCAAGATACGAAGAGATAAAATGAATACGACTTTGATGAAGTTTTCACATGTTATTTAATTGGACACCAGCAACTATTTGTTTCGGTAATTTTGTGGTTCAAATTCAATTACATACCATTTCACTTGCGTCTTTTCATGAAACATTAGTCGCTTAAGGTCTGTGAATACATAGTCTAGACTCACTACAGCACACATATACAAATAAAACACACGTATACAATTTTATACCGAAAAAGGAATTCCCAATAATCTAGATGTTATATAAATAGATTGTAGTTATTCAAATATGCATCGCTCAGACAACAACAGGTCCCAAAATGACTTAACGCAAATGAGTTTTTCCCAAACGCGTATCGATACAACCGATATCGACTCGCTTACGTTACGTTCACGTTTCGCTCCCCTGTCTGAAATACACCCGCGG
>DWQQ01000650.1:0-10780 GCA_018244775.1 Oxynetra roscius flavomaculata
GTGTCCGAAGATATTATTATTATTTTCTAAAGTCGTTTTATATTGATACCAATTCAAATATATACCAGATAGCAACAGAATACAGTGTGATTCTATAGTATTTAATTGATAGTCTGTAGTCGTTTGAAAAATACGTTTATATTACAAATGTATAAGGCGGTAAGTAACAACTGATGGTTTACCCTTCATACACTTACAATGAATTTACGTACGTCAACAACTTGGTGAATATCGAAATCGAATTTTGCACCTGTTACAATAAACATTTTGTGTTCTGGCTCATTCGTATTGACCGGATTTAGAACGTTCACATAACTTTTATTAAATACTACATATTTCATGCGTACTCGCTTCAGTTGCGAATGCGTAGACATTTAAACTAGAACATTTTGTTTGTATTTTTGACTAAAGTTTTGTTACTGTGGCTCTATCTGACAAGATAGACATGTGCCATTGCGAATTGTAGATATTTTTATAGCTGTAATATTTTAAACGGTGTACGCAACTATTGGTATTTTTCTCCACATTCTCCACATATTTTTTCTCCACATTCACTGTTTTAGATAACACAATTTGCACAAAACCTACATCAATGTACTTCACTATATTAATAATGAATTTGCAAATGAGTACATTACCACGTCGGGGCTACGAACCCAACACACTCTTATGTATATCATCAAAGATAGATTTTGATTTCGAGCGAAAGTGATTGATGGTGTGTATATGACATGCTTTCGATTAAATACCCCTTGTTTATAAGCAATTTCTGTATGAAGCACACCGATGATATATCATTTGATGATAAGAAGACATGTTGTCGTTAGAATGGATAATAGCACCATAGAAATCCCAACAAATAGAATTGTTGACTCTTTCAACATTAAAACTCAATGTAGTCTACATAAATTTTCTTCGGTCATTTAATCAAAGAATACAATAGTTAAAATGCAAGAAACCAAAACGGAAATGTTTTTATATAGAACCGTTTTGTTTTTATCGTTATATCATTATATTTATAGTTGAACTGTTATATTGAAATTTTTATTATTATACTAATACTTTATAAAAATCAATAGTTAAAATGTTCATGTCCATTTCTAATCATGCACTTAGGCTGTGGAAATCTCTACCGCCTATTGGTCTATATAAGAGGCTAAGTCGCTTTCTCAATTTAAAAGCAAAATCGAAGAGTATTACTTGTTGCTTTTACTGTTCTGTTTTGTTGTTAGAAAGTATATATTTACCTTAGCAATTTTAATTCGTTTGTATTGATTGATGTTTAAAATATTTTAAAGTGCCTTTCAGAATTGCCTCTGCAATCAATATAATGGGATATTATATGGCTGTTGGAAGAAATTTCAGAGGATAAAATCTCTGGGATCAATTTCGTCGACAGCCATCTGACCGCAACCTAGGCATAGGTTCTGTAAATAAGAGGAACGGGCATCACATTCTACTTTACATGAAAAAAGTACTATTTTCTTGCGTAAGAAGTTCCCAGGTCGGACTGGGATTTTATTTACAAATAAAATTATAATTGATAAATTATAAAAGTAATTTCCATGGGCAAAATTAATTATGAGAAACTTAAGCGAACCAACCGAGTAACGGCACATTAAAATATATATAAGATCAAAGAATACATGCAAGCTTCTAAGTCAATAGCGATATAAACACGTGACATTCGTATGTAGAAATAAATTGCAACATTATTTTCATCCACGCACGCGCACGCAATGTTCCCACGTGACCGAGACATTTTTTGCCTCGGCCGAGACAGATTAAGGGGAGCGATACACTCATAAATCTCTTTATAATACAGTTTCCTTGGAAGGGATTTGAGCGTGTACATAAATATGTCTACATATGTACTCGTATGCATGCGAGGTTTTATCATTTGTCGCACGTTCAGTATTTTCTTGCATACATTAACGTATTATTAGTATAACTAGCCGTGACGACCTCATCCAAAAACGTAATGGACGAACTTAATATCACATACCTACATATATAAACCATACTATTTACCTTGATGTCCTGTAATTACTAGCGTATAAAATAATCGCTTTTCATTTATACAATTCGTAAACATACCTAAAGATATCCAATCCACGTGAGTTTCGTTTTATGCTTGTAAATAGATAATTCTATTAGTGATTTAGCGATGCGAAACGTCACTTGTGAGAGTAACGATCAGTTTGTTTCTAAAGAGAATTGTTGTAATACACAACGAGTTCCATAGGTAGATAGATAAGGCTTTCACTGCTAACCGTGGCTGTTTTGTGGGTGGAGATAAGTAACTAGTCGTTGGGCCCTGTGCACAGTAACCGTCGCTTTATGACATCTTTGTACAAATAAATAAATATCTTGGGACCTGACCACACACCGCCTTATTAAAAGCAAAGCTGAGCCTGTGCTACGGCAACCAAACTGCCAAAACTATGATTGCTAGTTAACGTTTATTACGAGTTATTACACATTATGCGTCAATTTTGGATTATTGCTTACGAACATATAATTAACATATAACATACATATTTGATAACCTACGAGTATGGTAGTATGCTACGAGTATTTCTGCGTAAAACCAATGCGAGAATCAAAGAAAATTATTATAGAACATCAATAAGAACGGACCTCTAGCTGCGACACTGACGTCGAGAGCAGTAAATGAAAATTACGAACGACTGCGACTGACATTCACTTATTTGCATAACAATCATTCGAAGTTACGTAACACAATTTTCAAAGTAAAATTTGGTAGGCAACAGTTTCGGAAAAGTTATAGAAAAAAAGAACGTAGGCGAACTGAACCGAATTCAAAACTGTACAATAATATATTATTTTAGTCTTGCGTTTTAGTCATCTTATGCATAATCAATTACACTGTTCAGCACTCGAGATTATACTGATTGCTTCAATGCAATCAGAGTATTAAGCGGAAGTAATTTTTTCGGTTCCCACGTAGGACAAAAATTTGTGAGACAAGCATAAATGTTATTTCTTTGGATATCTGATTACCATAGTACGAACCCTACGTAAATTGGGATTAGTGGCAGAGTGCGAGGTGGACGTACAAATTATTATTATTATTCCTAACAGGACTATACCGTCCATATCGCCACTGTACCTTGAACGCTCATACGAAAAAAACACATCGACATATTCACAAAGGAACAGTAATATTATCATAATAATAGACATTTAGGACGACATTCATTGGAGACGAGTCGTAAAGGCAATTATGAAACGACACATATAACAAATTAATGATAGCTTTTCCATGCCAAGGCCTCGCCCCATTTTACTAGATACATATATTCACGACGGTAAATTTCAACCATTGCTGATTGTCAGAACACGATATGGTTCAATCATAATGCTATGAACGTGTCAAACAGTATATGTCTCATATATGTTTGTGTGTCATTTTGGACATTAAATTAACATTCCTACATCGCTTATGTCCAGATGGGATAGTAACCACTTGACATCAATTGTGCCTGTATCTCCTTATAGTCCTTATTATTAAATATTATTTTTCATCTAAGAATGAATGAACTTGCGTAGAATTACATTATCAAATTTAAAATCGCTTGGCAGTCTTTTATGACTTGGGACAAACAAAGGGGCGAATAGGATATAACGAGTTAAATCTTTTGACTGTTCCATCAGTGTGTATTAAATGTGAATATTGACCGAAACAGTTTTTAAGTTAGGCATCAAAAAATGGTGTTCAGTTTTCAGTGAAACAATAATTGTGTTTTATATGAAAATAATAATTGTCAGTAAATCTTTTCCGCAAGAACTGTGTGCGGGGTATTTTATTATAGTTTTCAGTGGTCCAAGTTAAAAGCGATTTTTAAAGAAATAAAATCTCATGGAACGGGTTTTAAAAATGGTAAATATTAGAGAGGGTGATATTGACAAAACTAAGATACCTACTATGTTTTCTTTATTGCATACTGATTTGACGAAGCAGCAAGCGGTCACTTCAGAGGTAGCTCGCACCTGTCACTTCATCATCATATCAGAAATAACATAATTAAAGTCATAGTCTGTAATACTAGTCAAGTGCGAGTCTTGGCAGCGTACATGCGCCTTACAGAACGTATAGAGAACTGTAAGGTGTGTATATTTCCTTAGGTTGTTTTCTTTTCAATTTTGGCAGATATATTTGTCAGGAGTAAAATCCCAAACTTTTACAATGAGGTTGCCAACAAAAGCTTGTAGCTGTTACTTATATGCCTAGACATTATCCAAAACTTCACGCTAGTTTTCCCTACAGAGATCTGTTTGTTAGTTATGTAAAATAAAAATAAAGTTACTATAAAATACAAATAACGAAACAGTACGGTCGAAATTCAAATTTGGAAAATTGCTTCACAACAAATTATTAATCTCGAATCGCTCTCTCTCCCTTTCACAAGTAGTGTACGTTTTTATTACATATACGACAAAACATTGAAAAATGTATGAGCATTCGTGAATCAGAGGCTGTATCTATATAAGGCTCCTTAGCAAGCACTTTGTAGCACGCTCCTATTATTAGACGCTTATGGCAACGACAGTTATGACTCACAGCGAAACTGATGATCTGTTAAAGGCATCGGACTCGCATATAAAGTATCGGGAATGTTTAAACACACTTTGCTCTGTTTGGCGACGATTGTAGCAGTGGAGCTGGGTGATGTATGCTGTGGTTATCCACTTCAATATACATACTTGATATTTCTTTAGAAGACGTTACGTTAACAATCTTAACGCAAAGGCTTTATGCGTCATTGTATTAAGAGTTTGTAAAATTTTATAGCAACAATGTTATATGTTAATAAATTATTCATTAATTTAAGCACCAAACTTTTACACTAGTTTACTTATTAATTATTCTAAATTGTTTACCCGAAACCTGGCACCATAGCGCGTGCTTAATGTCTAAAGGCAATCTCTCGGACTAGAAGAACCCAGACTCAGGCTATTTTAAAAGCAACCCAATTTAATAGATAGATGGAATTTAACAAAACGAAGCGATGCCAATCGGCAATCCTTGTCTCATTTCGTATCTGAACATTTAATTATAAAATTCTCTTCAACCGATGTTTATGTTTAAATAATCGCCCGGCGCGAACAGGTTTTGCTTGATAGCGTTTGCTATATAAATAAAAAAGATACAGCTTTTGATATGTGAGTAAAAAAAGGTATAAGGTTTTGAGTGAGTTGTCGCGTATTGGAGTCCAATGGAAACGCGACACATGTCCTTGCGCGAGTGTGCGCCGGCGCCACACGGGACGGCGCGCGATAGGGCTGCTAATTACAGATATGTATACAATTTAATCAAACAATTTGTTTTGTCGTGGAGTGTTAATTTTTTTTTTGGTGTCATGAAAAGTTTTAAAGAGAATCCCCTTTTTATCATGCATCACTAATAGCAATATAGAACCCTACACTTTTTATATATTTTCACTTACGGTCGGTTTTTAAGGTATGATTATTATTATTAGTTGTAATGAAATTTCCACTACCGTCCTAAGAACTTCTTTCGCGAGAAAATTGTACTGTTTTACATACAGTATAATACGTCGAAATTTTGTATGGGTCGATGGCCGCCGGAAATCGCTGGAAGGCTGAAGGCGGCAATAGATTGGAAACGATGTGTAAAGTTAAGTTACGCCGAAGACTGCTGATAGAGATTGATATAGTTAAGACAGATAGTACTATGACGAACATATCAAAAAGATTTACTGCTAATAAAAATATGCTCATCATTTATCAGCCATCGAAGCATGACTCGTGGTATGCTCACGTACGTACTACGTACATCATAGTCACGCTCCAGTTATTTAACGAATAGCTGAAGAGTTATTTGAGATTTATGTCGGCAGTGTAACAGTACACGGGTCGGGCGAGCGGCGCCACTCCGCTGTGTTGCAAGTGTTGCCCGCTATTTATAAACCGCCAATACCATATATAGTTATTAATTACAACGCCACCGACATGTACAAATTGAAACAAAATCACATTACCAACTCTGTTATCGTTTCACTGTTGGATATCTTTCTCCTCTCAAAGTGAGAAAGAATACAATAGTCTGTCAAGCTGGTCAAAAGCGGTTACTTTATAGTACATTATGAAGAGCACTACGGTATGCAGGTTTCCGTTACAACAAATGATAGAAGGTAGATAGAAGTGCGCGTCCGGATTTGAACCCAGTACCCCTGGAGTGAGAAGCTTTTTTCTAAGCCACTAAGTTTTCAGTGCTTTTTAAAAATAATTTCTTCGTTCCGGTGTAATAATAAGTTAATACTTTTCAACCATTACCGTTATTAACACGTATTCCTATGCAGATTAATTTTAATTAACGTTAGTATTTTTACAGTTCCGGTCGGAGTAAGTTGCAGATTGCCTGCTCATTTCCAAAGATTACACATATAAGAAGCATGCTATTACGACATTTGTAAAATTTATAATAATTTCATAATTTTTATTCATGTTAATATAAATTATAATAGGTACGGATCAGTAAAACAAGGAAGTATTATATTGTTATGTTACCCGTGCATGACATATAATACGCATGTATTTAAGTGAAAAAAAAAAAGATTAAGCAAGGTCAATGAAATTACCATACAACGCAGTCGTGCGCTGTTATTTTTTTAATAATAAAATCTTAGCAACTATACATATCACAATATAAAGTTGAACAAAAAATGAAGGTTGAACAAGGTGATTGGTACTTTAATTAAAGTCTTTATATATAATTATATAGGTAATCATTAGTAATTCTGTAGAAATGACTAGTCATTAGTATGATAACTAAAATCCTGACTGACATTGTGCACAACTCACATTCATAATATAATTAATTTACTCGTGTCGGTGTATTGTGACATTGTCTAACGGACAACATTTTTTAATGCCAGAAAAACTTCTATTGATTTCCGAACGCTCCTAACTTTACCGAGTGAACACTCAGAGTGTAACGTTTTCTTCATCATACCTATTCATCGTCCAACCAATAGACGTTGTAATAAATGGGAAATTCTCTACTTCGTTCGATACCATGAATGGACCCTAAGCGTTGCAGCGCTAGGTAATAATTTAAAACTTAGTGCTTCAGCGGTAAGAAACATTTGTTCGGCCCTTTACAATTAATTCAATATATAAAACAAGCTATCATCACTTTCAATGCGAATGCTCTCGTCGATACTTAATTCATAGCACATGCAAGGTGTAAAGTATTGAATGGAGTACATGATTAATTTAAATTAACAAGCAACCTGTTGTGATAATAAAGTAATACAGATGCTACATCTCCATCTCTTTCACTCCTTGGCACGAGTATATAGGGCATTCACTCGCACACACTCACAGCACATAAATAGACAGTACGCACTTTATATACGCTGACATTGTCGCACATATGCCGACATCATAATGCAATTATTATGTGCATTAAATTTTCTATTTATATCTTGTTTATGTCGTACATACAAATACATATAACAGAAGATACACGGCAATATGTGTCGTTGTTTAATATGATCACTTTCGGCATGCGAATATTTAAGATTCATTTCGCGTTATTGAGTAGAACTTATGTAATGGCATCCAGGCTTGAATTCCTGTGACTCTTATCTTATTCTCAGAGTATGAGGGCAATATACGTACTGTACTCTGATGGAAACACTTTCTCTTTATCTATTCAAATCTTGTTACGCAACCAACTCGACATTAAATAGATAGAATCACTCATGGATGTCTACAGAGAATGTTCCTTGTTAGAAATGTAACATTAAATGACATTTGAGTTTCACGTGATGATTGGTTAGGATTACCACCTCTGATCGATCATTATACCACTTTAGTGTACGGTAGAAGTAGACGCAAGTCAACTCAACGGTATTTCTAAAGGGTTTATGTTATATCCAATAATGGACTGTCGTAAGCTGATTATCCAGCGTTGACCGCGATAAGCTTCCGAAAGCTGGTCGCTAGAGGCACAGCCAACGATATTACATGCCAAGGGCGTACCATTATAGAAACGAGATATACAGTTATGGGATTTTTGCCCACCCATTGTCTATGTCCCCGCGTGATCAATCACGAGAGGCGCAATCACTCGTGTGTGTATGTAAATAAATTTATCAAAACGCCTGTGTCGACTCCACATCTTACTCTCATAGTGTTCCTTTTAGGCGTACTATTTTAAAATGAAATATAACATGTATAATAATCATACCTATGGTTTTGGCGTTAATGCTTCCATTTAAAATATAATTCTTATATCTTTGTGTTTAAGTACGATTTTGGGGCATTTGAAATTGATAGTTGGCTGGAAATATTATATTCTGAATAAACTCACCCTATATCTATCTTTATCTATTTGTTTATACACTGATTCTCAGTCCTCAAGTTTTGTACATAGTATTATATCTTCACTAATTGGTACTAGACAAGTGTAGCCTCATGATGGTGGTAAAAAGTTAATATTATGTTTGTATCAACCTCACTAATATGTTATTTCCAAACCGAATAATGAAAAATATAATAGATGGATACATTAGTACTCTTAATTGAAATTCAATATTTTTATGTACGGTTAACATTAGTTCGTTGATGGAGCGAACCCATAAGATTCTACCCCACCAAAAATCTCTCAACTAATTATAACTGCATTTGTCACGTTTGCACGCTGTAAAAGGCAAAATATGCATTGGTCTAATAATTCTGTAAAATCTTTAAATGTACCCATATTTGTGCAAATAAACGTCTTTGTCAACGCGCCTAAAGAAGTTTACATCTCAAAAAGAAGAATATGGAGATAGCGATCGTAATGTAAAGCAAATTAAACCAGTTTTGCATTCTGTGTGCGCGATAAGCAGACACGGGTGCCACGACAAAGTCGTCACGTACGAGATACACGTGTAATTTGTAGATACAAATGAAATCGAAGTGTGTTTTAGTGATTGCGAAATAAAGGTTTATTTTCTTTAGCTCATAAAGTTTATAGTTGCACGTGAGTAAAATCGTAAATACTTGTATTAAAAAATATTAATCCACAGTTGGATAAAACAAATTTGATTCATCTATCTGCAATAAACAAGTGCAAATATTGCAGCTGAGATGTAGATATTGGTGCTTCCTCTAGCTGGATGTTGTAGTACATAGGTTCCTACTACCAAATGGTAGACTGTAGACCTGAATGTAGACTTAGTACCGTTTGGTTGGTGGTAGAACCTGTATACGGTTCGCTCGAGGAAGTATCACCACTATACCTATTTCTGCCGTGACGCAGTTATGATAACAATGCGTTTTGATCTGAAGGGTGCGAATAGGACAGTCTTGTTCAAGGTCGGTTGCAGATATTTATGGGTGCCAGCGGCCACTTGTGACTGCTGTATGCTCGTTTGCTACTGTATATTGGCATACACTATCCACAGACGATAAAAATGCTCTCTAAGGAACTTGCTTCGCTGCAGTAGGTATGCGTGAATAGTTCGCAATGAAATATACAAGTAAACAATCGATTACGACATTTTCTTTGACGACCGTCGCCACAGTCTGGTATTAAATGCCAAAATATATACATTTAATGCATTACAATGAAATTACATCTTGACTCAGATCCAGGTGAAAACAAATTCAGATCCACCTAGGTTACTGCAAGCGATATTATACTTTATAATAATTGTAATACAGTTCACAATTATTTCTATGTACCATTTCATACGTCTAAATCCTAATTTTGCGTGGTATTATTTACTTCTGTTGCATTATGTTTGATTAAATCGTTGTGCGCGCAAATGGTTTGGCTTGTCGCAGGAGGCTTTCCGACATACCCTACACGGTAGCGACGTGCTTACATGCGACAAACATGAGAAAACAAGACTTCCATCTTGTTTCGAAGCTGGATGTTATACATGTACGTAGATGTGACCGGGAAATATCGATTTCATGAACAAAGTCGGCAGCGTGACCTTTTAGTTATTTTCGTAACAAAACAAAAGACAAAAAAAATTCAAAAAATGAATAACCTTCACTTGAGTGTTATCAAACGAATTCGTGGAATATCTGAACTTGTTACGGATGTAAGGTTAACGAGAATTCACATGGTGAACTTCCGTTAAACAATAACCGACGGAAGCCTTGAAAGCGCTATAGGACAGCCGAACACGCAACTTCCTAACGACGTTAAAGTCAAAGGAGATATCATAAAAAAGTTCATGTTAATGCATGCCAATTTCCACGTGAACTCGCGCCAAGAAACAGCCTAAGCTATTTTTATCGTAATTGCGTAATATTTTTATTGTATTTTAAAAGATCAGTTTCAACCTTTCAACTGACCATTGACGAACGCTCTTAACAATTTAGGGTTTTAATTTTAAACAAATCAATGAATGAAAGATATGAAATCTCAACCTTAACTTGGGATTACATTTGGTTCTGTTTTAGCAAAAGTCCAGTAATCATTGAATGCAGCTTATATACCAAACATATTATCCTACCTACATATGTGTATTTATATCTTAGCTAACTATGCGTTACCAAACGTGTGTTTGTTAAATTATTCCACTAAGCTAGATATAATTTTAATGCCTTGATGCAGTTTTCAACGCTAGGTACAGACCAGGCAAATAAAACATCATGGTGTTTCACTTGCAAAAGATCATTGTTATTTTCCCCTATACAAAAATCCCACTATCCCAGGTCTCAGAACCTAAGAAATATGATATACAAGACGGACTTAATGCTAATAGCATTTTGTGCCGGTCTACCC
>DWQQ01000651.1:0-10778 GCA_018244775.1 Oxynetra roscius flavomaculata
TTTAAGGGAGCGAGGGCGCTGGTTTCCAGGCCAGCGCGCCTTGATGGAGAGCCGAACGCGGCGACCGTGTGACTGGGCTGGGGTAGTGCGCAATAGCTGTCCCCTGGCTCAGTCTTTTATCGGTTGAGACGGCGCACCGCTGGGGTTTTAGTGGAGTAAATCGGGCGCTTAAGCCCGGGAGGCCCACATAACCACCCGAAGTCCTCCGACCGGGTGGTATGCATAAAGCATTTCCCCAGCGCAAAAAAAAATGTTCTTGTTCTGTTAGGACTTATGATCTGTTTGTAGTGTCTAAAGTTGGCTGGTCTTGAGCTGATCTCGATTGCATATATGTAGCCTGCTTATCTAATAATAATAGGGCTACTAATAATAATATCGTCCGTGATAATATTATCTTTAAATCAATATAAAAGAAAGTAAAGAAAGTTTCAACAGCTGAAATTCTGGTATTAAGTAGAACAAAAGAAAGTGGTTTTTTTTTATATACAAAATCCATATAAAATACATAATCTATAGATAAACAATAGTTTACTTAATTATATTGATAAAACACTGATGTTTAGTATAAAAGCAATTGTAGATTGACAATTACAAGGCTGATTTGTATCAAATTATATATTGATAACCAGATTAGTTGAATATGGTCGCGATTGTATTCGCAGTTTCCTTTTTAAAAAGCCGAAGTAATAATAGCTAACGTAAAATTACCATTGAACTGAACTGTATTTGTAATACATCAGGGTATTGTTTTGGGGCCCAAACTTTTTACTGCCACACTTTTGCTTACGAAGATTACGAGCTAACAATGAATATCTGTTATCTGTGGGTATTGTTCATACAATTTCACAGTTATTCTTTCCTTTCAATTTTTTTTGGGTCCATTAAAAACTATAAATGTGTAGTGTATTACAGATAAATAGATTTTTAAAATTTTCGTAATATTTAGCAAATAACTTGGGGTAAAGTCAAACTAACAGTCAACAGTCAATGACCATGATTTGTAACAAACCTAATACAATACAAGACCATGATTTGTAACAAACCTAATATAACGAAATTTCTCTATGAACTGAGACATATTCATTCATTTAGAATTTCCAATAGTAATAAATAATTATCGTTTCTTTCGAATAAACATTAATTTATCCATATATAGTAGGATAATATTTTCCCTGCTCACCATCTTAGTACAGATCCCAGCAACAGTTGTTAAAGTTTAAATAAAACTATATTCTGTTAATTCAGAACAACATATCGATTAATTTTATCCGACAAGATTTTCTAAACGGGCCCTGCAGCTTAAAGCCGACAATACTTGTGACCCGCCAAGCGCGACACGACCAGGTGTCCGTCTAATCACCACTGCCCTACTACGCTTCCAAATCAAACTTTTATCAACCTGTTTATGAGGTTCCTACACCTCGCTCTATATTTTTTATATCAAGTGCTCAAAGCAAATATTAAAGCTGAATGTTGATTTTTTGTGATTAAACGGTGATATACTTAAGTTGAGTCAATATATATGAGTCGGTCGTTGGGTTCAATACACTCAGCGGCTCAGCTAATGCAAATATTTAAAAACCAATTTCTGGAAATTGTTATTCGATATCCATTTCGGTTTTTGTAGTAGCGATACCGCGGTTTTCTACCTTAAATGTATAATATCGTACGTAATAAGCCATATTATGGACCACACATTTTTATAAACTAAATAAACAGATTTTAAAAAGTAAAAAAGTATTATATGTATCAATCAAATACATTAATAAAAGAACAAAAAAAAAATAGGAGCTAATTAGCTCTTAAGTTAAGTTACAGACAAATTAGTCCCTTAGAAGTAAATGATTAAAGATGCTAAAGTTCATTCTAGAAAGACCAGCTACGTAAAAAATTTCAAGTATGGGTAATGTAACATATCATGTACGACGCTTCTCATGTCACGGTGCCTAGTATACAATACGAGTAGTGTTCGAAATTATTAATTAGTTAATTATTAATTTTTAATTAGTTAATTATTCATAAACAGGTTAATTATTCATAATTAGGACAGAGATGTTTGGCACTCCGTGCTCTCTGCCTACCCCGCCAGGGACCTGGCGTGACGGTTATTTATTTATTTTCATTTCTTTTTGATATGTATACGTGCAGCTATTATTTCAACAGCTTTTCACCCCGAACTACCCCAATATCAGGGGCTTGTAAGCCGATGAATGATAATTATAATAAAGTATGATATTAACCAGATGCGTATATATAATGAATAAAATTAATTGGTAGATGCTTCGGAAATTCTTTGGTATTCTATTGTAGACTTACTTTTCATTAATTACAAAGTTATCCTTTGACCCTGATACAATATGATACGTCAACAAATTGTCCAACCCATCCGGATCATTCGCGATGACCGTGGTGACATTATGACCTGGTTCAGCATCTTCCCTGATACTCGCTTTATAGTTCATCGGGTTCAGGTCGAAGGTGAAATCTTCGTTGCTGTCTGGCTTTCGCTGTGTTACCGTGTATTTGTAATGATGGTAGTTGCCTTTGAAGGTCGGCCGCTGGTTGCCTGGCACGCCTACCCGAATGTAGACTCGAGTTTCATTCATTAGCGGTGGTTTTCCTAAAAAAGGACCACATGCAATGACCTCTTTATACCAAATATTTTTAAAATTTAATTTATTAAACCAGAAAAAGTATTTTTAATCTAATGAACGGTCCATTTTCAGAAAAAAAAAGAGTAGTAGGTAGTATTTATTGTATACAATGTGCTTGCTTGTGTACAAAGATGCTTGCTTCATTTTTATTTATGTTTTTGTTATTTTTATGTTAATTTAAGTATTTTTATGTAAAAGACATGTCACATATTACTCGTAGCATAAGCTTTTGCAACATTATATTAAAATATCTACTCTTTGTGTTTACTAACACAATCCTGTATCTCAAAATTGGATCTATAATTAATGTTATTGTGACTGTAGATTACGGTGAATGGTATTGTATTTTTTGTTATTTGGTTTTATTTTTTTGTGTCATCCGTCTAGAAATAAAATATTGTTAATTATTTTTACAAGTAATTAATGCAGGTTTGTTTCATCCTTAGTTTCTGATAAATATATGTGTACCCATAGACAGAAATATATGTGTTCCCAGCATATTCGCCTTCACTCAAAATGTCTAGAAACTATACAATGTCATTAATAGTAAAACTGTGGATATCGCGCTACCGAGAAGTTATATGTATCAATATAACCGTAATATCGGAGCAGCGAACCGTGACAATAATATGTATAATAGTTATATTTAGTGCCCTGTTTCAGAGCTTTGAAAGTAGGGTATGACCATTACTCAAAATATTTTATTATTCATATATTCATATAATTAGTAATGTGAGTTATAAATTAAAATAACTTTGTTGGACTCATGCTTGAGCTCTTTCTCATTCAGTTATTATATACCTTGTTGGTGTAACTATACATAAATAAATAAATTTACTTACCGTAGTCAGTAGCTCTCACAACTAATTCATACTGTCCTCGCGGAGTGTCCATCGTCTCCACTTTACTCAAGATGCTGATCTCCCCAGTGTCCTCGTCTATTGCAAACACTTGACCCTTATGCGCGATGCTGTTGTCTGATTCCAGAGTGTACCGAACTCTGCCATTGCCTTGAGTCGGTCCATCCACATCGGTTGCCTACGGTAAATTATCGAAACACAATGATTTTCATTTCATTTAATTTGCAATATATTTTTTATTTTACGGAATAAAATCACCGGATTTCTGGTTCGTTGATATTTGTTTTACATATCAACTGTTAATAGTCTTTCTTAGTTATGGTTTTATATAGACCCCTTTTAACTTACCCTTACTATAAGCTGCGGTTCAAAACTAGTGGCTCCATCTCTAATCGTACGACTGTATTCCGAAGCTTCAAAAGCAGGGGCATTATCATTAGTATCCATCACATCAATAAAGACACTAGCTGTGGATCCTTTACCTCCACCATCTTTAGCGATTACCGTTAAACTAAAACTTTTCTGGGCTTCATAATCTAGAGTCTGAGCAACATACAAACCACCAGTGTGTTTGTCCGTTCTGAACATGTTCGACCCAAAACCAGTCAATGAATATTCGATCTCTCCAAATATTCCATAATCTTTATCAGTTGCCTGCATATCCCCTATCTTAATTCCAATAGATGAATTTTCTAAAACGTTAAATTTGTAATTCAATTCGTGAAATACAGGTGCATTATCATTCACATCCAATAGTTTAATATTTACTCTAGAAGACGATAATTCTGTGTCGCCAACGGACGTTACAATGTCGAAACTAAAGCGCCTATCGTCTTCGTTGTCGACATCGTAATCAAGTTTAGTTGAATCTTTAACTTTGATACTGATAGGTGTTCTCCCTTCCCCGTGGTCTGTGCTTATAGCAAACACGCCTTCTGAATTGTATATATCTCGAAGTTTCAAATCGTATTTGCTATTCTGCCCAGTGTCGTTATCTTCAACGTATATCGATAGTCCGGGAATAGGGCTGCCTTTCTCGATGTTTTCGGGTATGGATGCATCGAAGACGTCTTTGTTAAATCTCGGCACGTGATCGTCGACGTCCGTCACGATTATCGTGATCGGTGTAACAGTAAAATCAGATGGAACTTCGTTATTTATCAGTTCTGTAGCCTAGAATAAATATATATTTAATTACTTTATTAAGTTTATAGTTTCTTTTAATAAAATACTTTCCAACCTCATAGACTTGTCTTATTTTATTATATACTATCGTTTTATTTAATTTGTCGCGAGGAAATCATTACTTAATTGTCTTTTCCCGCTGATGAATACGTTCGTTTTTATATTATATGCATAAACTTATGTTATATAATTTGTCACAAGCCAATGGAGCGGTTTAAGAAACCCTCGGTAGATAAGTCATGGATACTAACAATGTGCACCAAAGAAGCGAGGTAGAAAAACTACCAGTATGGTCCAGTTGCAGGGACACGCAAGTTAGTAAATATTTTTGATCATTTACCTTTATAAAGAAGCTGTAGACTCCTCCATTCTGCATTACAATATCGCTTTCCCTGTCAATTGGGATTTCTGTAGTGACCAGCGTTGCTTTACCCAGGGTTTTCTCGCTTTGCAGTTTGAAATACTGCTGCGTGTCGCCTTCGAGGGTCAAGAGCACCGGGCGGGGGTCCGCCGTGTCTCCGTCTTTGGCGATTATGTCCATTATACTTGTGCCCTGAAATTAATATATATAAAGAATGCTTATTAATAACTTAAGAGTAGACCTACATAAAGGATTTCGCCACTGGCAAGCAGCCGAGTGCCGATTGTTTTATATATTCCTTGCAAAGTTGCAGCTGCCCATTCACAATAAGCGATACGAGTACAAACAAAAATACGTAATCTAATAAAAAATATACGAAAATTTTGAATAACCTTACACAAATATCTTCAAGGAGAACAATATACAAGGGAACCCGGCGACAGAGCGAGATGTGAGAGGAAGAAGACCGTGGAGGCTACCAATACTCACAAAGGATCGTACCGGCGAAAGAAGAAAAGGATACGTCCTTAAAGGGCCAGTCCGTTGTAAGAGCGAAGCGATCGCAACATGTCGAACTCTCTACTATTTTCCTCAGATGTGAAAAATGGACGGGACAGATAGAGGAGCGCCACTCACGGGCGGCGTGTTCTCGGGCACGGCGGAGGAGTAGGGCGCGTTGAGGAAGGCGGGCGGCTGGTCCTGCACGTCGCGCACGGCCGCCGACACGGGCGCGGCCGCGCGCTGCGGCCGCTGCGCCGCGTCCGTCGCCTGCAGGCTTATCACGTACGCCGAGCGACTCTCGTAGTCCAGCGGCTTCGACAGGAACAACCGCACCTCGTACTTATTGGCATCGATCTGCGGGTATTGTATTTAAGATGTGCCGATGTAGATTAAAGTCTAAACGTCATCTCTTTCTGGGAAGCTTACGATCGATGCATTGCTTTTTAGGTTTTATCGGTTTTAATTTCATATTTGTAGCTCTCCTAAATAAATAATAATAACAAATTAGATTCGTCCAGACTTATATTATTAATAAGTGAGTCTTTATATACATATGTCTGTGAATCTGTAGGTTTTGATACGTTTACGATACGTTTTTATGAAATCTAATATTAAAATGGTTTCCACTCTGAGCAAAAGTATAGGCATTTTTTTATTAAAAATCATATATTTTGACGCTACCAAATTTTCATCAATTACTAAAATTTTAATTCCGCCCCGCAAAACGTTTGATTAACTGTTTAATAATTATAATAAAAAGGAGTTCAGTTATCAACACTTAGTTCAATTACATAAAAAATATGTCGGAAAGCAAACTTATTAAATGATTTAAGAATTCATAACATTTAAATGGTCCTCGTAACAGAAAAATTGTAGTCAAAGTTGAAATACTAAAAGCGATGTCATACACACAAACGTGGACTATCTTCTGTATGTGTTCGTTTAAGTTTTATAACGTTAAACAACTACGTTCACAACTCACCATTTCGGTGACAACTTTAAAAGTAGAGCACGCTTCGGCGTCGCTGCCTTTCTCTTTAGTCGAACACGACACTCGTATATTGGCGTTGATACCTTCATCTCGATCTGTCACTATTATTTTAGGGCTCACCTGTAAATATAAAACAATGAATTATTGAAGTAATTCGCTCTTAAGTAATTGCCGCTATGTGTCGTGCACTCGTGCACCACCAAAGCGGTCTGTGCCGCTAATAGGCGTATCCTTAACGCTGCACTCGATGCGTTGAAAACCCGGAATGGATTATTAATTCGAACATTAGAAAAATTGTTTACAACTAAGTATCTTTAGCTAACGTAGAAAACGAGCTTTCATGTTACAATGTTGTCTGATGTCTCCACGGAGCTGCGAAAGAAACAGATGAACTGTTTTTTATAATTTATTACACTTTACGGCAACAGGAACAGATAGGCAATATGTTTCGATTTGTGTTAAAAATGATTGAGTTTGATTCAGCTGGAGTAAGCGACACAAACTACGCACACGCTTTTTTTTCCGCTATTCTCCGTAATAATAATAATAATATAATAAACCATTGCCATTGCTGTATTTGAAATTAAAAGAGTTCTTATATATTCATTTATAAAAGTGAAAATTGTATAAACGGACAACATATAAAAATGCTGAAATTCTACTAAAATTCCGTGATATATAATATATTATTAACATCCTGTGCACACTGTGTGAATCGAACTGGAACGGTTCATATAGCAGCGTGTCTCTGGCTACTATCAGAGCGAAACACAGCTCCTTAGTACATTTATTTGAGCTTATATAGTAATAACATGTTATTATTATTAAGGATTGAAAGTGTAATAATAATTTAAATTAATATATAAGAAAAACGGCTCATTACACATGCACGGTTACGAACTAGTAGTATCAGAAATTCATTATCAAAAGACGTTACAACACGCGCTCTCTTCGTTGATGCGAGCCGCCATGATACTTAAACGCATGGGTTCTCAACCCGCGCGCTGCGGACTATTGCCGATACCTGAAGTGGTCCCGCAAAGCCGCCTTGTATGAACAAAATCATTAAACACACACATATTGTCAACCATATCTTCACATCTCCACTGGATAAGGTCCTAAGAAACTTCATACTCGTCATACTTATTCATCGTTCAAGGGTAACTTTTGTACCTGTTCTTGTTGTAGAATTTCTTATTGTTGTTATGATATTTATAAGTTCAATTATTAAAAAGTGTAAAATGTCAAGTTTTACACATAATATACTTTTAAATAACTATATTAGATGTTTTATTTATAGAAATATTACACAATATTTATATTACACAACTTACATACTTACTTAACAATTTATCGCTTTACAAGAAATTAATCAAATGGTCTCGCAGAATAAAAATGTTAGGAACCACTGCGTTAATGTTACTCATCACACATACTAATGATGTGACATCAACGTGGTAATGATCCATATATGCCGGTGACAAGTGTCTACAAAATATGATATTGTCAGATAATATGCTCAAGGTTGTAGGGAATGCCAATGCATTTGCTGCACTTTAAGCCTTGAAACACTAAAACATTAACAACTAAATAATTAAGCGGAGTGCTTATGACGCTGACGCGGTGACGCGGATCACAACCGATCTGCCAACTTGAATAATGGCGAGCGAGGTCAGTTCTTGGATGGTTGACCGCTGGTGACAAACTTCCTCGACCGGATACTTAAAGACTATCGGTTAACCATTATGGATTAATCAGTCCCGATGGTTATCATTGCGTAACAATCGTTAAACACATCGTCGATTGTTTAAACACATCCACCAGGCGAATAGGCCATTTATTTGTACATATGCCAAACCACTACAGCAGCATGGCGTATATGCTTCAACATAACTACGGGAGAGATCGTTTCCAGCCAAATAGATAATAATATGAACATAATATGGAGTTTCATCGCGCCTAGAGAGTAAAAACTGCCAGTAACAAGACGCATTACCTCAATCTCACGCCCAACAACAATAGCCTCACTGATATTGACTATGTAGGGCCTGTTGTGGAAAATCGGTGGGTTGTCGTTGACGTCCTCGACGGGTATGACACGTCGTAGCGACACAGTGTTTGGTTCTGTGTTGGCGATGCCTTCATCTGGAATAAAACAATCCCAGAGTTACCTTGTACCTACAAATGATAGATACTCGAAGGGATAACAGAAACGCACAGCACCTATTAAACCGGTGGTTCACCGTTTCACAAAACTGCTTACAAACAGCTCTACAACGAAAGTGTTAAGAAACTCAGCTTTTAGAAATTCTTGGTGTTTAGTGATAGTCGTTCAGTAATAGGTAGATGTAATGTAGAAAGCTCGTCTTTAGAGAACTCGTAATAGTTTACTGATGTTTCAAAAACAAATGATTAAAGTATACACAGCATGTAGAATATTTTACCCGACATAAAGTCCAAAAACCTACATTTATATGCAGTTACGTTATAAAATGACTAATATAAAATAATATAAACGTAAGGAATTAGAATAACAAAAGGGCAGTTATCCATTTTTTTCAATCAGTATTATTTCACATTACATCTTATAATAAAACTGGGTGCATGCCTAAATTTAAAATTTTTATTATTTGACTGCCCCGTTGGTGCAATGGTTAGGGAATCGGACTGCTGAGTAGAGTGTTGTGGGTTCGATTCCTACCGGGACAAATAACTGTGTTAAGAAGCATTTGTACTGTGTCTGAGTGTAATAATATGTATGTATGTATAATATATATACAGAACGGAATTTGCCTTGTTTGCAATAAGTTGGCCGCGTGTTGTGATGTAGCAAGTTATCTTTATTATCACTTGATTGGACTCTTGACTATTGATGGATGAGACTTACCTGTGATACTTATAATGACTTCTAACGAGTCCTGCTCCTCGCGATCCAACGTTCTGGCAAGCGTTACGACTCCTGTAATCGGATCCACGCTGAAATATTGGCCGGATATGGAGTACCTCAACTGACCATTTTCCGGGTCAATTCCTGAAAACAACATTCATACTAATATTAAAAAATAATTCCATATATTTGTCTGTTACATTTTCGTGGCTAAGCCATCCAACTGATTAAAATAATTGCATACTTTAATAGTGTGATGCGTGATGTGTTCTATCTGAGATATGTATGTACCAACATTACTACATACATATTTTTTTTACTAAGGAACTTCGCAGAGCGGAAGAGTAGGTGAGTTTTATATAAATAACATAATATCTAAAAAGACTTTTACGAGTTTTGGATATACAAAACTAATGTTTTAAAAAACATTTTTTAACTAAGCCCAAATAAAGATGCAACTTTTTTCAAAGTACTGACTTATCAAAAAGAATGAAATACTATGTAGTACGGAACAAACTGATGTATGAAGTAGCCCAATATATAATATGACAATGATCGAAGTAAACAAAAATTCTTATCTACCAAGAACTGAGCGATGGTCTTCTTTTCAAATTAAAAACAATCAACGAAGTAAATCTGACATTGTTTGTAAGGACCACATTCAAAATACACATTGTATGATTAATTATTTTATATATACCTAATCTATTGATATTCATCACTCCTTGGGATACTAACGTACGAACTATTGCAGGCAGCCATAGAACTCGGAAAGAATGATATTGTGGATGATGAACCTAAATAAGATGTATGTTGTATTATATTTCTCACTTTAGAATATTTTACCTTTTAACTGGTAAATCGGAGTACCCACGACCGTGTCTTCGGGCAGGCTGAACTGGGACATGTCTCCGCTCTGCGGGACGAAGTGCGGGGCTCTGTTTATGACCTGACCGTTGCATAGCTGTGCCAGGTGCAGTATTAGCAGGATTATCAAAGGATTCGCTTCGCTCAACACTGTTGGAATCTTCCGACGTTGGAAAACGATTTCTGCCATCTGGAATATCAATAATATATTTCAGTTCAAACTTTATACTATAAGATACAAGTCAGCTATTATAAAATAATTACGTTACTCAGGATATTATTTAAAAAACAATACTTTCTATAAAGTAATATAGACGGCGTATGGATACAATATTTTTATATTTTGGTATTTTTATTAAATAAAATAAAATAAATAAATCAAATAAATAACCGTCACGCCTGGTCCCTAGCGGCGTAGACAGAGAGCACCGAGTGCCAAACATCTCTGTCCTTACAAACCTGACGTGCTTCA
>DWQQ01000652.1:0-10776 GCA_018244775.1 Oxynetra roscius flavomaculata
AGCTCATCAGTTGCCGCTTTATCGCCTTTTCTTTTACGGGAATACCAGAGGAACGATACCGCTGCGAAAGCGTTCACGAGAACTACAAACCACGCCAGGAAGAAGCTGATATGGTAACTGTGGAATAGAAGACATATTAGTATGCACTGTCAGCTGTAACTAACTTTGTACATGAAAAAGGGTATTGTTATTGAAATGAAACATACTAGTGGTGGGCATGCTCTGGGTAGACGAATTTCACGTTCTTTATCATGTGGTCAACGGAGGACATCGTGACTTGCACCACGACAAACGTACAGGAAGCTGTTGGACAGAAACAACAATTACAAAAGGTTTTATTATTATTTAGCACCCTAATGTTATACATTCGTTAGTATTATGAAGAAAAATTGTTGAATGTGGTCATAAGTAACGCATAGATATATTTCTAATTATTTTAACAGAAGAACAAGTTCATATATTCTAATAAACAGAGTTAAAATTCAAAAACTCACTGCTAATGAAGTGAATCCCCGCAGCAAGGCGTTTGAACATATATCTAGGGTTACGGAAGGTGTAAATGGAGAAGCCACAGCCCATTGCCATCACGAACAGGCTGATTATGCCGAAGGAGATCATCGTTCGAACGTAATCTGCAGAAGAATTTCGACTATTATATATATTCGATTAGATCGGTACAATAATAATAGTACTTTTGACATTGACAAATTCCGACCAAGCCAGCCACTAAGTTATCCTGTCATTAATATCAATTTCGCTTGGCTGTATGATTTGAGTTCGGGTCGTCGTTGATAAACGAGTAGATAAACTTAGCAATTATTTTCTTCTGAAGCTATTAATTAAAAAATTGCACAGTAAATAAAAATGATTTTTTTTCTCTCTGTGACATTTATTAAAGTGGCGACTTACTGGCTATATCAATATCGTAAGCTAGATCAACGGGTTTTCCATTTTTCATAACAGGCTGTGCTAAATAATTAGTGCAATCTGAAACAATGTAACTATTATCAATAAAATGTACACGCAATAAAGAAATAATTGAACTATTTAAATTTATAATGATTTTTTCTTTACTGTACAGAAAGTAGGAACGAGCAGACACGGTTGCAACGTTTGAGTATTTGCAACTAATCTCGAAATGCATTTTGAAAATAAGACTATTAGTGTCAGATAGTCTAGTTTGTATAAAAAACGTATAAGTGGAGTTGATTTTACTGATCTGGACTGTATATATTATGTACGCGTACCGGCAACCAAACTCTTCAGAACAAACAGAATTTCAGAATAAAAATAGATATACCGGTCACTGTGTCCCGGGTACATAATTATATAAAATACATGACTTTCACTTTTAATATCCTATTCGTTTGTTTTTCATTAGATTAATATACTGCATACAATTCTACAGTAGCAGGTTTATTAATGTGTTGCCATCCAAGAAATTAATAGTACATTTCGGGCGATTCTTGATATTAATATGTTATAATATCGAATCACAAACTGTAACTAGAATATAGATCTGATTGGTTGTATATTTAAAAATCTTTTTAAAACAGGACCTCACTTAAGACATATATTGTTTTATAACTGAAACTTATTGATAAATTAGTAATTTATGATTATTTAATCTTTGGTGAAAGAAAGTAATTCAATAATTAATCGGGATTCTATTACGATAATTATTCGGAGTTCTATTTCATTCACATAATTAATTTAATCGTATTCCCCGTAATATATTGCGTAGTTGGAATCAGATAGAACGATCAGTGAGCAGCAGGTATCAAAAGCTTCCACGTGTGTATTACATAATTAATCAACGACAAACAGACATGCATAATTAATTATATCGATTCATATGTTCATAACAATAATCCGGTGACAAATCCGATAACAAAACACACGACATAACAATAACAATATATCCAATAACAGAACAATAATCCTTTAAGTTAAATTCTGCTATGCAGCTATTGTAACTGAAGTGTTCTTAAATGTGTCTTTACTATTGTAAATTATTTATTTCAAAGTCGATACCGAAATTGGTTTTTATGATTTTATTTTACCATTTAATTTTATATGACAGCATCCCACAAAATGATTGTTCATTTTCTTAATTAAAATTCTTATATGATATATGGAGACATTAGTAGCATCATTATAACAAAAAAATAGTTATTCTTATGGTCAATGTTAGTAAATGTTCGTTGTGGGTACAAGCCACTATTCAATCTGACTTCAACGTATAAATCTACATACGAAAATTATATAATGTCTGAGTCATTTCATAATTTGGTTGCTATAAAAATGTGCTGAGTAAGCAATTTACGCGAAGCTTCTTATAAGGCACGCTTTGTATAATACGGCGAATGTGTTTACCATAATGCCGTTTAATAATATGCGTATTAATAATATACTTTATTTATTTAGTAGATAAACCAATGACTTTAGTCATATTAATTACATATTAATTTGTTCTATGTGAAACGTTTCTTAAGGAATATACATGATTAATAAATATATGTATAATGCGTATTATTAATGCGTAATTCATGTTTAAAATGCCCGCCATCACTTTTATATAAATCGAATCATGTTATTGTTAAAACTATAATAATAGATATCATACTAGATATCACAATAGATGTTATATAACAACGTTTCATTTGATATAAGTTAACACAATATCTTTGCTTGAATCGCTTTATCGAGTGATATATGATGGCTTTTGTTTTACGATTGTAAAATAATATTTATATTTTAAAACGAACGTATTTATTTTACGCTTTCCAAGAATCGCGCATCGAGACAAATTATTTAATACCTGTTTATTATTAGTGTTGTAAAAATGTGTACGATTCGCGCTCTCGATCACTGTCAAGGCCAACACTATTATTGGACGCATATTACAAGAATGACTAAGGGTTTTAAACGCCATATCGTATAGTATGCGTATGGTATTATATAAGTAATTTCTAACCTCTCAGTCACGCAGTGTTTGTTCGATGTAAGCTCGTGTTGTATATTGCCATCAATGATAAAAAACTTGGGGATCTATGTAAATACGTAAATATAATAAATGCGAAATAATTAGCTCACAGTTCAGTAATGCGGCACTTCAAACAAACACATTATATAAATGATATCCGTATAAACGCACTTAACACATCATCTATTAATTAGTTCTTGGTAAAACTTGACCAACTGAATTGGTGTAGAATTTTCACATAAATATAAAATCACAGCCCGTATAATGTAATCGAGTCATATGAACGGGTAAATGAACTAGATTACATCTGTCTTGGATTAACGCCAAGTACTAACGAGAAATTTAAACGTAAACAAAATAAGTAGTAATTCGAGTTGTGTCAAATGCACCATCGAATTGTATAATAGTTTACTACGTGAATAAAAGTTCGTACCCTAAAGTTGAAGCGCTTATTTTTGAAGTTATATTAGAAAGTAAGACTTCAAACGCTGAAGAAGATCTTAAATAACGCTTTTATTGATGGCGGTTGCGAACTAGATCTGTTTGAGATAGAATACAGATACAATTGGAGAGCTATCAGCGCTTGCACTGCATGATATTGCTACTTGTACAACGTAATGTAAAATTCGCAAATAAGACATATTTTCATTACCATCATCAGTTGCCCTGCATAATTATGATGTTAAACATGGCATCTTTCCCTGATCTTCCCTCAAAATGAGGAAAGTTCACGATGCCATAGTCTATCATGCTGACCAGATTCGGTTCAGCTGACTTCACACACCTTAGATAACATTATGGAGCATGTCTAAAGTCTGAAACTTACTCTTGTAAGAAGCAGTATTTAGTCTTAAAAAGACAGGTAACTTTGTAAAATTACAGGATTTGAATCTCAGATCCTTTTTGTGGCAAGCTGATATGTAAGCCTCTAGGCACTAACCGCCAATATATCGTTTGCAAATAAATAAATAAATAATCTTTTCTAGTATTAACGGGTCCATTGGACTGCTAGTCATAATACCTGATCACTAAGTTGGTACACTTGGTTTCATGTTTCAGCCGGGACAATTATTCGTGTTCTCAGCACAATTGGTTGATTAGTGTCTCTAATAATTGGTATATTATATGAGTAGTAAAAGTATTTTAGAATGCATTACGTAACAAATTGTATTTGTTCGCGAATCTGCTATTTGGAGACTAAATACAGGTTAGTTAGTTTTTTTTTATATTACTGGAGTGGATTTTTTATATTATTAGACGGGAATGCACCAATCATGATCAGCCGCTGCCGCCCATAGACATCTGCATCCGATCTCGAGCAGGACTATCTGTCCTACTCTTGGCCGGTCACAGAAGTGTTGCCACTTTTGAGGACTGAGATGGTCGCCTCTGGTATACACGTGAACCGGCAACCACACCCATCAAACCGCAACATAGATTGTAATAATAACAACTGCTTCACGGTAGAAAAAGGAGCTGTGGTGGTACTACCCCGGGAGCACCTTATAAAGGTTCTACCACCTTCCAAACAGAGAACAGATAGCCAGGTATTATTTGGCCCAATATAATTTTAACTTGATTATTTTCAGTTTCTTTCAAATTTATTTATTGAACATTTGCAAATATAAGTTATCAAGTACAACCGTAATGTATTTAATGAGTACAATTAAAAAATCCGAACACTAATTAAGAGAATATTTTTCCTATAACTACAATACGCTATTTAATTTCTTATCTTTCTGATTAAACAGTGAAAAAAGAACGCATAAATCTCTACGCTTTATTAACGTATTTGCAGTCGCCTCACATAATAAATTCGATTTCCTACAACCTCGTCTCGCTTTCGTTGCGTTTATTTAAAACAAAAACGAGAATCAAACGCAATTCGCAGCAGAAGTCCGCCTGTTTTATAACAGACCAATTAAATAAAATTGCTTTGCGCGGATACAACAAAAACATTCGGATTCTAATTCCAACTTGACTACGGCACGTGTGTCGAAATCGGTGCGATCAACAATTAATCGATTTGCCGGGAGGATTTTCGTTATACGCAGTGTGTTGTGTTCGCGTGTATATTCAAACATTTAGCTAATAGTACCAGACGTTGCTTTGCTGAAAATCGTTATTAATTTTACTTCATTGATGTTGTATACATATCTGTATAATGTTTCATATCAAAAGATCTACAGATAATAGTGTGTGTGTATGGTGGTTTTTATTTTTTCTTTTCATGACTACGCGTATTGTCTGACGGCTAGGCATTGTAGACCGCATAAAAAGAGATATAGATTATCGTAAATCGCATTTACGGATTATTTCGAGAACACATAGTAAAAACTATTTTAATTTCTACAAGCCGGCACAGCTTTAATAAATCCTTAATTTAATTTAATGGGATATCTGTTGAAGAGTTTATCATTTGTGTTATAAATGTTAACTTTATTTTAGCTAGGCAACTAACTATGTGAATAATATCAAATTACTATACCAGTCCTATAAATCGATGGTTTGCGTGTACTTCTATATATAAGATACAAATAACATATTATATACATAAGTTGGAACAAAATAATCGGTGTGAAATCGTGGACGCAGCGCGAAAGAAAGATAATCCGTCTCACCCATGTATCCTTTAATATCCGATTAGTCAGCGGACGCGATCGTATTATTTACTGACTGTTTATCGTTGTATGTAACGATCTCGTAAATTTTGCCTTCACCGAATAATTCCATACACGTAATGTATTGTCCCTAATCGTACTTTAATAAAGGATTTTTATATCTCGTAAAGACAATATCGGTCCGAGTGGCTTTCATTGTGCTCATAAATCGTATGTAATTGATTTGATTATAGAAATTATGGGATTTTAATCAAGTAAATTTTATATTTAGTCCGAGGTGGCTAAATATTTTAATATTGAGTTGGTGATGATGTTATAATAACAAAAAATCTGAATATGCTTTAAAATATTTTAAATCAGTTTAAAGCTTTTCAGTTTTATATGTATAAAAATCTTTTTATTTTAAACAAATAAAGTAAAAAATATTTTTGTTATAAGATTCGTTAGGAAATGAAATGATTGTTAGATTGAAATACATGTTTTGTAAATTGCAATGGGCCTTAGTTAAAAAAGTACACTTAGAGCAAAATGTTTAAGCTTTTATACTAAATGAATACTCTAGTGGGAAGTTATTTAGATGATTGAATGACCAGTGTTAGAAAAGTTCCAATAATTCTATTTACACACGATAGCGGCAAAACCAGTCTACTGGAAACAACAAAGTTTTGTCTTTTTCCGTTCCTATGATTAAATTCGGTCTGCTTTATAGGAATATAATATATTAAGACTTTTCAAAAGTAACGCCACTTGAAATATATGTATATAGTTTTGTCTTAGTTTCTAAACATTTTTCTAAACATTTTCTAAACATTTTCTTTAGAGTACTTTAAACATAAATTGTGACAATAAAATTATGTACAGAAGAAAAGTATAGAACTACGTATTTTAAGTAAGTATATAACTACGGAGATTATTTATAAAAAAAAACTACATACGATAATCATAATAGCACTGAATAAAAATAGAAGCTAGTATTATTTTGATGCCCAGCAACCTAGAGTTCCGTATCTTGGACATACATAGTAGGAATGGCTTCTCTTGTATTAAAACTGTTTACTATGGAGGGCGCGAAGAATATTTACGGTTATGTCTTTGGGGAGCGAGAGGATGTCAAGTGAAAGATATTAATGCAAACAAACTCGAATGAAATTTTCCATTCGAAGTTTTCGGAGACACGATCGTTTCCGCAATCCTAAAAGTAGAATTCGTTTATATAATTCATGATTAAGTCACCCACCGATTGTTGCTCGGTGTTTCGTGTGCTATAAAAATAAATAAAATCCAAACATTTCTAACATTAATATATCCAAGTTGGTATTTTTAAATTTCGATTTCATATATATGTATGTTTGAAATTTTTTATAGATGTTCCGAGATTCCATTGATGGACACATTGTATATCTGTATTTTGTTAACATATTTCTTTATTAAAAATTTACAGTACAATAAAGATGAATACGATGAGTTTTTTTAAGAAATAATGAAATAAATTGCGCGTTATTGCCGATTGTAATTTAAGTCCCTACTACAGAAACTGTTAATGTAAACTGTAAATTAAATTGCATTTTATTATACCGCTCGTTCCTATTCACATCTGATCATAACAATTATTCATACATTATATTACTATCTATTAATAGTAAACTAGAATGTATTCATTATTTGACTGGCGCACTGGTGCAGTGGTTAGTGAAACTGACCGTTTCCCACCCAGGACAATTTTTTTTGTGACTAGCAAAAGTATTTGTTCCATGTCTGGGTGTAAAAAAAATCCATATAAGGATATGTTTCTATTTATATACATATGTAGTTTATCAGCCGTTTAATTACCAAACCACAGGCGCTGCTTAAGTACCTAACTTGGGATCAGGTGGCCATGTGTGGAAATGTCCTAAAATATTATAATTCTTAGCATACACTTGGTATGTATTATCCATTATTATAACGAGTACAATCAATAGTCATGATCTATAATATTTTTCCAGCAACATTAAAGCTCTCGTTAAAAGATTTACAGTGCTTTTATATTGGTTGAAACAAAAGCGTTTAGAGCGTTTGTACTATTATTCAAATGCACCGTGAAAGATCAATTAAATGTACATCTTTAATCAAAATATCAAAAGCCGCGACAACGATAGTACATAATATTAACTGAGAAAATCAAAGGCGATTTGATAATAACAGTAATATTATATGGAATTGGCAGGTTGCCGACTGTCGAGATCAATTAAATCCGTCCGTGATTCCTCCCGAGTCCGTTTTGTCACGAACTGATAGACATTCGACCCTTCCAATAGCATTGGCTTCGAATTAGTCGAGATTGGGTCAATCGTTAACCCGATCATGGGCGATTGGATATTATTACAATGGAAATGGAATGATTGCCATATTTATATGCGAATGTGAATAATTGTCAATATAACCATGAATTTGTGTTACTCAAGCTTTACGTTCAAGATTTAACAGTGAGAGTATAAATACTGAGCACCCTTATATTTCGCTATGACGCTGCGGAAGGGAGATTTTTTTTCTGAATCTACGATTTTATTTAGATCGGTGCGAGAGAATACATATCTTTTTTTTCGAAGTTGGTAGTAAACGTGAACTATCACAAGTGACAGATACTACCAATGGACTTCTGCGAGGGTTAAATACAATACAAAATAAATCAATAACAATTAATCAATAATTTTTATAAAATTTACTTTCATGTTCGTACATACATTGCGAAAAGTAATTATATATAAAGATATCACCGATTCATTGCAATGATCAACAAAATAACGACAATGATGTTAGGATAACTTCCGATGAAAATAGAAGACGGAAACGAGATTCCTTGAAACATCTTTTTGTCGAAGAGATCTGACGTTGATTATTAGTGTGGATGAAAGCCAAATAGTTATCGCATACCCTTAATATTTTCTTCACCGTAATATATCATAATTAACGTCTTTTATATTGTGAGCGTAGCCAACGGAATGAACTATAAAAATACTTAGTTGCCAGACTCTTGGTTGTACGAAGTGGTTTGTGAGATACACTCAACGTCATATTTGATGAACTTTTATATGATTCTCTTATATCATTTAGCCATGTTATAAATGTAATAAGCGCAATGTAAGAAATTAAACAAATTTCGATTGAAATGCGAACGCAACTCGTGAAATCTGAGTCCTGTTTATAATATCCGTTACACTTATAGTATCCATGCTGTTTTTCATATCAACTTTTAGCCATTCTTCAAATAGGCACATAATTAATCTATTTGTATATGCAATGAATAATACCAATTATATATTTTAAGAAATGTACCGCTTCTACTAATTGAAGAGCTAGGATAGTTAAATAAAAAATACCAGTCTCGTCTTAAACTGAGTGTGAATAAAATATGAAATGATAATAGAGACCTCGAAGCTAAGTAAACGTACATTTGCAGAGTAATGTTCAGTCGTCGCTATAATTTCTTCCTGCGGATACAGTTAGCAAATTTGAGTAATGAAAAAGAATAATTATTAAGCTAGTCAGAACCTATACAAGTCTTTCAATAGGACAAATACCTCTCGCGATTACCTGCTTAATAATATAGCTCCCTTGTTGATTGATAGAGAAACGGGTTGGTCTTTAACATAACTGTTCAAGGTATTAATTAGTCATAAAATCTTCCAATGAAGTTCCATGATTTCTGCACAGCAATAAAAAAGCGTAATTCTCTATTTGAAACACAGAAAAATATGAATATATGCCAATAAAAATCACACAGTTGAGATTTGTTCACGTCGAGCACTGTTTAACTTAACAGATTTATTACAACGTTATAATGAGTATTGCGTGCAATAGGCAACGCATACAAGCAAATCATATTCTAAAACGGTACATGTACGCATATCTCACTGAAGAGAAAATGCGGCATAAAATTCAATTTTAATTTAAAACCATTACAAATGGTAGAAGTTATGTCAGTTCGCACTTGTAGAAAATATTAACGTAATAGCTGAAATTCAACGACAAAAGAGAAACTTGGTAACGGTACAGTTGGCATCACTAACAGGTACTTACTCCTTACAAGTTTTAAAGTGACTTTCCACGTAAAACTTTATTTCAACCACATATACCGATGCTCGGGAGAATTTTGCACGGAAACTTGTATAATCTAACTAACCTAATTTAAGTTGCAGTAGTATAGGTAGTATACGAAGGATATTTGCCGTCGTGAGAGAGGATAGACTATAAAATTCTTTGACGTCATTCTAGCTAACGCTGTTTAAACAATGCTCTTAATAATTTATATTTGAGTTCTTAATTAACCTGTAAAGGCGCCAAATGTTATTGATATTAAATACACCACCAACACCTACTATTTATATACGAAAAGGCAAGGTCTTTTAAGAGACTTTATACTTTTACATACTTGATGGTCGAGGTCGTGGTGTCACTACTTCGATGGTCCCGAAATGTTACTATGATTTTCGTGATTTCTACAGTACATTAAGTAGTTGGTAGTTATCAGTGGACGACAGTCGGGAAGTCGCGTCTTAAGCTGTCGGGTGGGTATAAACCTTTTGACACATGGGGGTGTAGCTAAGCCGTCCATAGAAGGCGAGCCGAGCATAACAAACACAGGACAGAAAAGTGAGCTTCAGTAATGGGCGTTTCGTGGTTAAAAGTCATACAAATTATTATATTTAATTATACAATTTCTCTGAAAAAAAAGCAAAAAAAAACCCATTATAATATTTCCTGTTATTTATGTGCATCGAGTGGTTTTGAAAACAAAATGAACATGCATTAAGCAATTTGTCTAAATACATTGTTACTATTGAGTATTTTTGTTGCAAAATATTACAACTTTATTTCAGGAATTGTACGTTTTAATTTTGTAATCGACATAATGTGTTGGTTAAGTAAGACCATTTGAGCTACGTAATTACATTTGTTATGTCGCGCCTCTAACTCACTCATTAGTACCGACATGTAATATTTAGAAAGTAATATTTAGATATGTTGTTTATTCTATTTTATTTTTAATTGAGAAATATACGGTATAAATATAAAATTTATTAAAAACAAAGAACATTAAGTCAACAATAATTATAATAATATCTTAGGACACCTAGTAAGCACTTAAAGCAGATCCTAGATTTCGATAACCATTCGGCTGATAAACTA
>DWQQ01000653.1:0-10773 GCA_018244775.1 Oxynetra roscius flavomaculata
CCCCGCGACTTGTACGCCTTTCCTGAGTTTTTGAGGGTTTTGGCTATATTGACCTACCATGTCTCCGGCAATCTTAGTTTCTTCTTACCCTGGACTATTCCTTCTTGAGCAAATGTTTCTTTAGTTGAACCAGTATTTAGAGCCAGATTTTACCCTCGTAGTTAGGGTTGGTAGTGTTACTTTCATTACGTCTTAAAACAATATTTTTGCCTAATGTCTGAATCTCGCAAGCTTAGAGCTAGTAACGTTAAGTTCATTCGTTGAACTACTACTGCTTGAGTTGCTGCTTGAGCTGCTGCTGGAACTGCTTCTGGAACTGCTGCTGGAGCTAGATGAACTAAGAACTGGAACTCTCAGACCAAGATGAGATGAGGGAGTTCGTCACATGTTTGGTGGAGTAGGTGAGTTATGCAAAGGAGAGAATATTATTTTTATTTTGGGAATGGGGTTTTCATAGTGCGGATCTGCATCGGTATCGTCGAATTCACTTTCCTCGCCACTATGGGCTGATGTGTCAACATACTGACGCTTAAGAACTGCTGCTAAAATGCTCGGTAGTGAAGGTAACCTTCCTTCAGTTGGCAACTCAGGCTCCATTACTCTATTGAGCATTTCCTTACCAGGAGATGGCAGAGTTCTTGGTGAATCCAATGCTATTAGCTGGTCAGGGTTCTCTTTTTTTGTTTTTATCTTTTCTAACATAAGTTTTTCAAGGCCGTTCATTGTCCTAAAAATAAAGTATGTTCAAATTCAATATAAATCAAGTAAAGTCAACCAACTCAAAAAATCCTAAAATATCATATCCATAAATATTCATCCATAAATATCCATAAAATTTTGGCTGGCCCGTTGGTGCAATGGTTAGTGAACCTGACTGCTGCGCCAGGGATCGTGGGTTCGATCCCCACCCAGGACAAATATTTGTCTGATGAACACATCTATTTGTTCTGTGCCTGGGTGTAAAACAAAAAAAAATCTATATATTTATATGTATATATGTAGTTTATCAGCCGTCTGGTTACCCATAACACAGGCACAATTTAAGTGCCTACTTTGGGATCAGATGGCCGTGCGTGGAATTGTCCCAAGATATTATTATTATTATTATTATAGCGGTACTAGGTGGTTAAGAATTCAATCTATCGCTACTGGTGTCCTGGGTTCGAATAATGACTTCCAACTTTTTGTTTATAATGTGAATAAAAAAAAATTAAGTATCGTGAGAGAATCTGCACACCTTTGAGTTCTCCATAATGTTCTCTAAAGGCGTGTGAAGTCTGCCAACCCAAACTTGGGGAAAGATAAAGATCATGGCCTTAACTTTTCTGTTAACACTAGTGAACCTGAGACCTACCAGCCCAATCACAACCTGTTGAATTTAAATAAAGGTGCATGTTTCAAACTTCAACGACTCTGAAATTTATAGAGTGTGATACTTTAAGGTGTAGCAATCAAATAAAACACCAACTACTAGATGGTACTACTTCGAATACACCTTTACATATAACTTGTATACTATACCAAGTCAAAGCTACTAGCGATGCTTAGTTACAAAGTGTCTTAAGGAACGACCAAAAATGTTCATTTATTAATTCAATAGGATGTATTGATTTTCTCTAGATCAATCAGTCGTTTAAAGAGGACCAGCATGTGTGGTTAGTTAAATTAACAAGTGTTATCAATACCGGATCGTATCAGAGCTGAGATAGTCGCAACTCCCACATATCTGATTAGCTCCTCGTTTTCGCAAACAGCAATTTATAGCAAACAAATGTATTGTTTTGGTATAGTGTTAGAAATAGTTTGTGATGTAACCCATCCAATTTACTTTATAAACTATTTCAAACATTAAATAAGTACAAATGCGAGAACGGTTAGTTCCGATCCCAACATTGCGAACATGCCTCACGCTTATTTCCCTTCGGACCATACCTTGGAACAATGTCAGCGGAAAGCAATCAGATTCACACATATACACACATATGTACTAATTTATACACGTAGATAAAACTGCAGCGTCAGTAATAATAATAATACCGTCAATCCAGGTCCTTAACGGGGTAGGCAGGGAGCACCGAGTATCAAATATCTCTATCCTCGTAAAGCTGACGTGCTTCGTATGTAGCCGAAACGCAGCACCAATAATTTCTCAATCTCATATAAATCTTTGCAAATTATGAAGGCCCATACATACGCGCGTAATTTTATTTTCGTCTGTCTGTCTGATTCTTTGCCCAGCTTAATTTTTGAAGCCGCTGAAACCATTTTGACGGGACCTTTGTTAGCAGTATAATGGATATTATTGATAAACCGATACGTCACCAGTAGCAAGCCTGTTCGACGTACAGTTGACAGTTGTTGTCATGACACTCTTATAAGCTGGTTCGTGTGAAATGTAGACGTGTTAGAATAAAAAAAAGGATTTATTTGTTTAACATTTCAAGCTTTTTTTAATGAATTTCATGGCACAAATCATCGGGAATATCTCGTAGGAAATAAACTAATCCATGATACGCAAAATATAAATGTAACAATCACAATTGTATAGCAGTAATAAATGTCAGGGCTCAAACAATGCAAATACATATCGGGACATCATCTCATCGACCCATCTATTGTTTCGCTATTTTACACGGATCTTCGCTCGAAATATGGAGGGTTAATTCCGTGGTCTACCACGATGGCCGTCTGCCGGCTGGCAGACTTCAAATGCCTATTTCAACATTGTAAAGGAAAACGCACATATCTTCTTAAAGCTACAGAGGTATGATAGAGATCCGAATGCCATATTGTGGAAGTTTGAAGAAAAATGTGAAACAAGTAGTCTATTACTGCGCTCGGTTCGTGAGATCGGTAAAAAAGTGAGCTAGGCCGGTAATTTAACTATCGGTAATGAACCGTACAATTATGATATTAACGATATCAATGTACAGGCGAAACAAAAGTTTATTTCGAAATCAAATTAGGAGGACTGTCACGGGATTGTTTCTAGGGAATCTCTTAAGGGTCCTAAGGATACACAGAGGAATCCAGTTTCCCAGCAATTCGAATTAGAACCGACGAACCTTAACTTATGGTCTGTTGGGAATTCGATTGAACTCGAAGAACGCTTCCAACGATTTTGGATATAAATTGTTCCACAACCGTACATGCTATGGTCTATACATCTTTGGAAGTTAGCAGTGAATATAAATTTAATTTCAGTGGCAGTCAGCAGTGAAAATATATTAATTAATATTCCGGCAGTTGCTGGTAGATCGTGAGTTATGAGGGTCGTTCACTGATACCAGTTTTCCAGTTCAGTTTTTACAGTTAACAATGTGGCTATGGAAACCCATGTTTATCGGAATTTTATATCCAGTGGTAAATATTTGTAAGCTGATATGAGAATTTTGATGATTTACCGATTACCGCTTTCAGGTTGGTTGGCTTTAAGAGCTTTATTATAATTATAACTAGCTGTCGTCATTTTCGTTACAAATATTAAAATAAGCTATTATACCTTTACATAATCTGAAATATTAATAAATTAATATATTTTTATTTTAAATTAATATTTCTTAGAATTAGACATAAACATTAGGGAAATAAAATTTTAGATACTTTAAGTTTGATTAATATATTTTTTTATTTCGACAATTTGAGAGTATGATAGTTTATATTTACTAATACATATGCAAGTAGTTTACCACCTACTCTAATGCTACGAAGGTTGTGAATAGGTTTTAACCTTCCTTAGCTCAAAAGGACGTATATTATTTGAGACTACGAGTATTTAATATAATGGTGTATCTAATGAAATCTCTGTAAATTGAAGTGTTTAAAATCAGAACATTCAGAAATCATCGTAATAAATTTTATATGCAAAATGTAGTTGCACATTCAAATATAAAAAATTCAACCCAATTTATTTCGACATATCTATATCAAGCACACCATTTATCAATGTCAGCGCAGTTAAAGACCAGCCACGCTGTTCAGTCGATTTCAATGTCATATTAACTGATTTTTACTGGCTTTCGTATGTATATCCAATCTGCTCTACGTTCGAAGTGCATTCTGGTGTTACTGCACTACATTTAAATTCAAGTGGCATTTGCTGTTGAATAATATTTCAATACCAAATTTTTCGCTTACAGTCACCAAGCTAGTCTAACAAGAAAATGTCTTGCGTCGGTATAACTTCAAGAGGTTGATTTTATTATCCTTTTGACTTAAATCATGATGTGATTTTTGAATACAACTTCATAACTAAAATTATTAAACATATAAATGTATTTTTTATGTTTACTATTACTGTGCAATGAGAATTCCTGTGCTTTCGGCGTTCATCGGCGTTAAATTAATGTTTTATTATTTAATCATGAATTAGAATTATAAATTACGTGAAAAGGAAAAAGAAATTTATCAAAAAAAGATCAATGTTTGCTCGATTACATGAACAGAATTTGTCATTAAACTTACATATGGTATATGCTTATAAGAATTTTCCAAATAACTTTAAAACCCTAACATAGTACATGGCGTTTTAATATATATTTTAAGTAAAAAAAAGAGAATTTTATGTATATAAATGGAAAAATGCTTAGTTAACAGACGGTTTGTTACAAATAATCTATAAACCTGAACACATCTAGAAGTCTGTGTCAGAGACGTTACAATCCACCATATTGAACACACCGAGACGCCCTCGTCAGAGTCACTCATAACAAATACAATCAATTCGCTCCACCACCTGCCAAAGACAATTAATTACATCAATTATTTTCTTGTTGAATGTAATTCATTTGTTCATTCTCGGATATCGAATTAATTCTTACAAGCGTGACATCATTTTCCGTCTTCAAAGAAACACGTTTCAAAGGGAGGTCGAGTTGCCTGCCGCAATAAATAATTGCCGTTTCATCCAACGGACATACGAACAATCGGAACGGAATCGTTCCATCTTCGCTCGAGAATTCTCGCTAATGGAATGTTACACTATTGAATATTAATCATATAACACATTTTTTTTAATTATACAATTTTTTTTTATTGCAGAATTGTGTAGTAAGTATCGTGACATATCGTGACACGTGAATAGTTGACAAGTGAGAAGAGAAGAAACAGAAACGAACGAACGTAAAAATAGAAAAGAAACAATAAAAATGAAAAAAACAACATGGGAATGGGAATTAGATATACACTTATAAGATATTAAATAAAAATCGTTTACTGATGGTTACAGTACTAGTAATTATTTCGATCCATTTTTTTTAGTACACAAATCCCACATTACCCGATTTCCTTACAAAATAAAATAAATGATATTCGAGCGGTTTTTATAAATAGATACAAAATCTTAAAGTACTTATACATTATTACAAGTATCATCACATTTCTGTGTTTGGTATAATTAGAGGAGTCTTTCATAAATACACCTCTTTTACGCGAGACGAAATAAGCAATTACCATCAAAACAGACCAACAACGCTTTAGCAAAATTTATTACTTTTTTACAACAATCGGGCAAAATTTATATATATTAATCAGCTGTCTGGTTCCACATACCCTTTACTTCAACAGCCATGCTTATTATCTATTCCACCACCCTACAATATTGAAATCCCGCTTAATATAATATTCTACAGCTTTACCTTAATTAAACGCATCAACTGCCATGTTGACATCGTCCTTTGTTTTTCTAAAGACAGTAGTACGTGAGGCGGCCTTTCGGCATGTCGAATGATAATTATAAGTTTGACAGGTATAGTTAGACAATATCTAATGACATCCAATTAGTCTACATGTAGCCTCAAACATTATTTTAACGTGAAAGATCTAAGTCCACGACATAATTAGAAGACGCTCCTTATTTCGTCCTTTTCGCGCACACGGTAATTAGGACAGTTCACAGTACAGTAATTAAAGTCGAGCGCTCCAGCGTTTGAAGACAACCCTACATATAACACTTACACACGAGATTCCTTCCTGGCGCTATTAATGCAACGGTTGCACTTTAACTCGAAGTATATATGTTTTATATTATACGTTTTTTGAAAACCTCATGTTATGTCAACTTGTGGTGGATTAATTGACTTGGAAAACCCGTGTTCATTTGGTTCTGACACCCGCATATATTTTCAGGTTTTTTTTTATTATTGTTTTTCTTTAGTTCTACCGTTTATACAATTAAGATGGTAAATACAACTGAAGACTAAATTAAGAAAGAAATATGTACAGAGATTTTATAAAAAAAATAGAGAACTATAAATATATGCTAAGACAAAAATGTACAGTTTGTTGTTTAGGGTCGAAAATACATGACACTTCATCATTTAATTTATAGGAAATAAGAAATATTTTCTTACATACAATCCATTTGTAATCCCATTGAATTATAAGCGCGATTTAGTTCTGATACAATTTACCTTTCGATAATCTCATTCCATTACAGTGGGCCCACCATTTATAATGAGTAATATTATCCATCTTTTGTTACCCTTATACGTTTCAAAAAAATATCGTAGCAATATGTAATATAAATGTATATTTATCCACGATTCACAATTAATTCGTTCATTGCGCTACTGTCTACAATCAATGCTGAAATCAAATAGCAAGCGTTTTAACGAATCCATGAAAGTTTATATGATTTGTAATTATAATATAAGATAAATTTAACGTTTTTTTGGTTTCACTGGCTCAGTTATATAATGATTCGATTCGAGAAAAAGCAAAACTACGCTCATTTTGCAGATCGAATTTAATAATTCACTCAATAGCTAAGGGAACATTCGAGTGAGTTTTACAGATGTAAAAGTGTATAAAATAATTTTAGTAATTGAACATAAAAACAGTGCTATACCAAATCCCCACGCGTAATTGCTCTTCTGTATTGTCTGTTTATGTTATCGTAATTATGTATTCCAAGGAGTAAAAGGTTTTTATATATTTTCTTGGATCGTTTGTTAACAAGTGCAGTACCTAATAGTATTGTAGTATAGAATTCAATCTTCCATACGGGTGACTGGAGTTCAGCACTCTTCCACTCACTTCTGACGCAATGAACATATTACGCTCGTTTTACAGCCGAGAATCTAAATTACAAAATAATGAAAATATAAGAGAATACAACCTATTTCGCATATTAATTTTTCATTCACACGGAAATTTTATTTCTGCATCTTGTATGCTTGGCCTTTTAGGGAAAACGTAATGTTAGATATTTTGATATTAAAAATCACATTACTTTTCATAGTCTTTTATACCCATAAAATTTTATATTATTATTCCGTTCGCGTATCACATTACGCACAAATGTCGCCGTCTCTTTAAGCTTTAAAAATTATAACACGACATAAACCTTCTTTATGGGATATTACAAATCACATTTACCGTTTTTACATCCTGACTTGTATAGTATTGACCTTTTTCTAGGGTCTACCGTTGTATTTTGGACTTTATTTCGATATGAATAAAAGCAAAATTCAATTGTGTACGTAACGAGCAAAAATATTGCGTATACTCATCTAATCACACCCGAAGTCGTTGTCCATGTCAATTGCTTAGTTAATTACGTAATTTGTACCCGACTGTCCTTTTTGGGGAAGCTAAAACATAAATCTGGGTGTAACATAAAAATATGTTTTCCCAAAAAAGGAACATTGTATTTCTATTACCTACTAACATAATTTTTGTGTGAGCGTAGTAACATAATTTCGTAAATTACTTTCAAAATAGAGTAAAGCATCAATTATCGCTCGGTACAAAACCTGGTAACTGACCTTATATGTTTAGTCATTCGTTTACAAGTAAATGGAAAAACGTTTCACATAATGGGAATGAATCCTTAATGCGTTCATTAATATTTAATTCTTTCTTTCATTGTTATTGAGTATTATTGTTTTTGGCACTTGGCCACTTGACTGTCGTAGCCTTAACCCTTCTCATTCGAAGAGGAGACCCGTGTCCAATAAATGAATGATAAAAGGGTTAACGATGATGATGGTCAATATTATTATTCGTTTTACCATTTTGTACAGTTCTTCCTTAAGCTTGTTATATTCGTGTTATGTAATATCATTACGTAAACTACACAAGACACACGATTTTCAAACTAACAATATAGGGATGTCGATAACCTCTTTATGTAATTTTTGTCGGACGTGATATTTTTCTCATTTTCTCCTTACTAAATATGAAAGAGAAAGGTATAATTTATATTTTTTTCTATTAGTATCATGTTTTGAAGTTGAATATTATAATATGTAAGTATGTAGGACATTTACATGTACCTATAGCATATTACGATATTAAGGGGAGCGCCACATCTGTGATCAAACACGGGTAGAAGTTTCGACTATTTATTGGGAATTTTAGTTAGAACATATTTCTAGGGTTTCTCAGTGACATTATCTGCCCGGTCCTCATACTTTTTCTATAATTAAATCATACGATATAATGAATAATGAATTATCATTCTAAAATACTTGTTAAACGCAAATTTTAATACTTGTCGAATACTTATTTATTTTGATTTCAATTCTTATTTTAACATACATGATAAAATTTAATCCTACAGTCAAATTGATATGATTAATGCGAAATGGCGGGCTTCCACTCCTTTTTAGGACCCAGTGCTGCGAATGGGCCCTTCTTGCGTCTGTGGGAGAAAATGTTTGCCATTATGTTATTACATTTTAAGGCGCTAATTAATATTTTACTAGTTAACAGTTGCTCCAGGATCGATTGGGTAAGGTTATATTTCTTAAGCAATTAAGTAGGTTAACAAAAAATGTAAATAAATGTTACTATTCAATAACCTTGAAATTACCTAGTCAATGCTTATATTAATCGGTGTTGCTATGAAACACTTACTTACAGACTAAAGAAGGAAAAAATATTAATTAACCTACACCTATAAAAGTTACTTAAAATACTCGTATAACAAAGAAATCCATATATGTATATTAAGGCCCAATAGAGGAATATCAGATATATTTTCAATTAGTATACACATAAATAATTGAATAAGCTTCTTGTGATACAATCTAACTTCGAAACACTATATTAAGGACTATTAATGCCGTCTAAATGAAACGCTTCAAAGTCACTTAAGTCATGTTTGTACTTGTTACAATAGAGTTATTACAGTTTAGCCTTTCTTGTTATAAAAGGCCACACGTTCGTGTTCATAACGATTTTATCACGGTGTACCATCTACTGCCAACATTAATTTTATCACGCACGCATTGCAAATAAACATGTACGTAAAAGTTCTAAAAACTAAATTTCTATTTAGTTCGCGAAATGAATTAGTTCGCTCCCTTGGTCCAGCAAAAAATTACATACGAACTAAAACTATTTGACGGTCATAACACTTAGGTCGTATTTCATATGAGATTGCTACTATTATGAATAATAGAAAATATACGTTGTATTCATAATGTTTAATATATTTGCTTAATTGCATTGCATGAACAATAAGAAATTTACTTATAGGTCAAATTGTCCAGCGAAAAAAGTTCAAAAATTAATGAACGAAACTCAACTAAAAAGTAACTGACGTCACACTGACATATGACTCTGGAATAATAACACAGTCTGCTCACACCGACGCGGTATACGTTTTGGGCATGTACTTGTCGCGCGACACGACCATGTCTCCGTTGCCTTTTAACTAGTTCGTTGGCGTTTTACTTGTTTCTACACAACACTAAACCCAAATAAATGTAGTAAAAATGGTTTTCTTTGTAGGGTTAATTACAGACTTATCAGCTAACAACCATTGCACACAATGTTCACTGGAGTTCGTATTGTAGCTCTGTCCTTGGATATTTACAATAAAACATTATTTAGCAGTTAAAACCTTATTTTATTTAATGTTCCAAAACTGTTTTCCTATTCTAATCTTTCTTATCTTATCACATTCTTATTCTTATCTTATTCTAATCTGGCTTATAGTTTGATTTTTGGGCACAAGTTACACATTTAGTGGTTGAGACAATAATCTGCTGTACTTCATGAACATAAGAGGCACAATAATCTGCAGTCATCTCTATGTGTTTCTTCATAAATATCATAAGTGTCAATTAATGTTAAAAACGCATTTTTCTTCCTCAAGTTTACCGACGCATATCCAAGAGCTAAATGCTCCTTTAAACGGTGTTAAAAATGACTGCGAGAACTCAAAAGTATTAAGATAACGATTTGTTTATGAAGCCCCATGCTATGAGTTTATGCGTAAAACATTTGTTATACTGGTGATGGAACTAAACACATGCATTAAATTTGCTATCAAACTAAAATGGGCATTAATTGTCGAACTGAACAAAATCATTAAATTTAGTTTTAAATGAAACAAAACATCAAATTTCTTATTATTTGTTGAAATGAATGCAACCGAAAATCTTTGTTACAAAGCAACAGTAGTATCAGACCCACTAAGCTCACGTTCATAGTTGCGAGTTAATAACTAAATCCATGCTGACATAATAATGAGTTTGCCAGGCAACGAGTTTCGTCGGCATGATAGCAAGACGGGAACTTATAATTTTATCAGCTTACAAAGTTTGACGCCCTTCTGAATTATTCAATTTTGTTTGCATATGCATGAAATACTATGTAGTTCTGACGCGGTAGCTTATCGTAAGCAATATTTGAAGTTAAGCAACAACAGACCGACGTCCCTTGTACAGGGTGTCCTTCAAGTACATACGAGTATGTATGTAGATATATACATATTGTAATCCGTTTATATAACCTGTTATCGTTGGGTGATAGTGTAGACTT
>DWQQ01000654.1:0-10769 GCA_018244775.1 Oxynetra roscius flavomaculata
TTTCGGCGTGCTTTATTGCGAATTTATTACATGTACATTTTAAATCGCTTGATGTAACACCATTAACGGAAACTGCATTTGTGAAAAGGTTCGATGCGATGCCTCATCGAGGTCGGTTAGGTTCTGGAAGCGAGTTTTATTTAAAAAAAGACACCCAGTCGTTTTCGGGAGTTTTACGGTACTTCGTTGTTGTACTGTTTATTTTATATCTCACTTTTATATCTGGACACAAAAAGTTAGCATGCAGGACATGTTAAGAATGCCGCGGAAGGAGCACTGAACTTGCCCATCGGTGCATTGACTTCTTCCCACCGTATGGTTACCTTCTTTCTTGGATGTTCCCTATATATTCGAAAACGTGAATCATACATGCTAAGTTTGTGGATCCTTTTTAAGTATACCGAGGGCAAATTTTTGCTTTATGTGCTATTTATGTGCTAGACTTTGGGCATATACACATATATATATATATATATATATATATATATATATATATAAGGTTTTATTGAAAGTATTTTAACAAAACCAAGTATTTCACTAGTCAATTTAATTCTTCGCATTTTTTTAAGACCGCTCGTCGTTTTATATGGCAAGTGATCTCGTTTATTTACATAAGAAGTGCGCTTGGCTTAGTCATGCTGAATAGAATTAAACAGGATTGCCAATTGTATAAATGCAGCTTATTTGCCAAAGATACATACTCGTACTGATCAACCGGATAAGTATTAAAATTTATAGCGATAAAGTATAATTGATTGTGAAACTACGCAAAGCCCGAGATTAATGCATATACATATGTATACACAAAAATTGGATTAACAATTTAAATTAATGCGGTCATCGTTAATTTTGTCATCATTCCGTGGTGAATAGTAAAATTCTTTTTTTTGTTACAAATAGAAAATGGACACGCAATTTGAAATGTTCATTGTCAAGTGTTCCCATGGACCAAATTTAGAATTACGATACGTTCGTTTGGATTGTATTGAGTGATATTACGTATAACTTTCGCTCTGCGTAGATCCACTGGGTCGATTAGAATCTATTGAGTCGTTGTGTATAATTGGTTGCGTCAGAATACCGCTACGTGCGCTCCGTGGCTTACCGGTCCATCGGACGGGCATAGATTCGTCGCGTGTGTAGAATAACAAATCAACTGGTGACTTTCACAAGTTGTTCCACGCAAATTTGTCATAGCTTATAGCGCGATGGAGGTGTATGCTATTCGGTTTTTATGAATGATTTGACGTATGTATATAAATTTTACTGAAATATTTCAAGATAAGAAGGATTTAAAAAAAAGGCGGAAAATTAGATCACACGTGTTTACGTATGTAGTTTAATGGGTGTTTTATTGTTTAATCTAAATGTAGATTATAAAGGACGGCCTGTGACAATGATCTAGTGACATTTTTGTTAATTAAATCAGAATATATAATTCAATAGACAGATTCCACATATACTTCAGTTATTTTTCTCGGCAAATATTATCGTCATATACATATCAACATGTAAATATTAATTAAAGCAAAGTAGTTATACATACTCGTATTGTGAACATATTTTCTAAATGAAATGTTAGTATTCTAGTATGGCGTGCAGATATGCAGATGCAGATAGTTGGACGCAACTACATAGGACACATGTTCTAATTTGATATACTCCTAGTACTCCTAGTTAGATTCTATTACTCCAATACTCAAATAATATAACACGAACCGGCAAGGCTTTTATTACATAATATGCAAAATATAAAATATTTTTCATAACACAAATTTCGTACGAAGCAAAATTCATAGCCCCGAACTGGTATTTTGTGTTAAGTACCAAGCACGGTCAACTTTTAAATGACTGACCATTGGTTGTACAGTTCTAAAGCAAGCAATCATATCAGTAACTGAGCGTTTGTCTGGTTTTTTGGGTATGAACAAGTGATACACGGTCTCGGAACTCTCCAGAAGGTATGCTCCAGACGTACATACTACATACGTATGTATATATGTATGTATCTACATACATATGTCATAAATCGCACACAGCCTTAGAATATCACAGCTATAGCATGGTATGCTTAGTAACTAGATAAAATTACGTCGATCTTACATGATTTGAATGATAAATACATGATTAACGCAACATGTTTGTTTAATTCTGTTAAAATTACATTCCATTTCAAGTTGTAAAAGAATCGGTATCGGACCACACACATTGATAAAGTTTAGTTACAGAAGCAAACTTTATATTAGCTTTGATAACCATGCGTTTACAGTATTCAATAAAATCCACACTAAAGGAAGTCTACACTGAACAATGTGGAAATAACAAATATTGAAGGCCAACATAATATTTACCTCAGCACAGTGACTTACCCTGTCCGTTTGTCAGCTATACAATTTGGTAATATGCATAATTAACATGTAAAATGAAAAATATACATTAACCTTCTCTATTAAGGATAAATTAATTGAAAGCCTTAGCTTGAACTAGCATCGTTGTGTTGTTTCAGCGCAGATCGGTCGAAGTGTATTTCAATGATCGTTCGGTTTATTCGGTTTATTCTGAAAAGACTTCTGTGATACTAAAACCGATCGCTCGTGGTGCTCTCTGAAGCGTGACAATGTTTCCCACCACTTGTCAACCATCCGAGAGTCGACCGAGCCCGGCGTTGCTCAACTGAACAGAAACTTACGAGTAATTTACTACTTATATCTGCCACCGAATCAAGGCTAAGTGTGTTTCGTGTACATTGAGTAATATAAAAAATATAAATATTTATAAATCCCCGTAATTACATGAAGAACACATATCGGTTATAAACAAACAGTATGCAGGCAATTTATTTTTACAACTTAATTTGTAAGATAAAAATAATTGTTACTACGTAATTAGAATTGTCGACTTGTCTGACCGGGTGGCTATTTGTATAAAGAAAGAATGTATTATAATAATAATATGCAAACATGCGAGGTGTTTGTTTTTTTTTTCAAAAGTACATAACGTGTTAAGTATGTGTCATTGTTTTATCAAGCTAAGCGAAGTTATAAATCGTGAGATCATATCTGTTGATTATTTATACCTATTTCGTTGTTGAGGAATACAAATATTTTTTTACCGCCATTGTTACTTCTATGGTCTGATGATCTACAATTATTCATAGAGTATAATTACAACCATTCGCAAAAGTCGTTTGGTTTAGCTTTGGTATTGATTTTAGCGTTTTATTGTTGAATGATGATTAGCATAGTTTTACATATTTATAAGCTTTTGAAAATTTGTTTATTCATAGTCTCAAACGTCCACAACTCTTCTGGAAAAAAGACAACCATAATAAAGACATTATAAAAAAACCAATTTTGTTTATTGGTGATAATTTGTGGTCCTTGAAGCTTTTATTCAAATAATTAAAATTATTTGAAGCATAAGTAATTACTACAAGTTTTGTTCAATTCATTTGAAAGAACATTTATTTATTTGGATTATATAAAACGAAGCGGTTATTTTGTGGAATTCGACGCAATACATGTTTTAACAACATCGTATCATCGTTAACAGTCTCTCTAGGAATCACGACTACAAATACAGAATATGCAGCTCTCATGTCAAGAACGTGACGAAAGGTTAAGAACAAAATAACGAATCGGTATATTGTTGCTATAAACAGTTCCTATTATACATTCGATATGGCTCTAGCAAAAGCTTGTTTTATTATATTCCCTTGTATTATGTTTGTCATTGAGTGTGCGTGTTGTATAAAAGACTCATTTGTAAGTCGTACGTGTACTGGACGCTTAGTATTAAACGCGGATGTCGAGAAATTACGTCATAGTATTTTTTATATGGTTCGTTTAAATGCACTTATTTCGTAAATCACGCTTAAACTTTGTTCATAGTGAGAACGGTATTTCACCTTGTCAACCATAGTTAAAAGCCAGTGAAAACGCAATCCCCCGATTTCAATGTTTTGTGTAAGTTATGATATTATTTTCAATTATATGGACAAATTTAATTAATCCGACACTGATCCGGTTGGACATACTTGCATAACTCCGTCTAGTTTTTGCTTCCGAACGCCGCCGTGCCAGGGAGAGTGTTGAGCGTTTCGCAGTTAGTGGGCCGCGATGATCACACCTCGTGCTACTGGCGTGTAGCCGTGGGATACTTAGCTCGAGAGAAAACTCACACGCTTTGGTCTAATACCACACTTTACACGTGAACGTGCCATTTACGTATTGTTTGGAAACTTAGAAATCTGCGCGAGAGCGATTATGGAGACTTTGTTTGTATGCTGAGTATTGTTTTTTTATTCTCCTTTCTCTCATCTCTATTGGATCGGTGTATTTTTACATTTATGTTAAAAATATTTTACATTGGACGGTTGTTCAATTAATTAGATTTGAATACTAAAAAGGAAAATCTGTGAAACCGTTACTTATTATATTTAAAGATAATCTTCAATATTTAAATCTAACTATATTAATATAACATTTACAACATACATAGTTTGTATTATCAAAACACAGATATTTTTAACACTCTAATTATTTTCAGATACATATATAATTGTTACAAGTCAATAAATAATTCAATTCGCGGTAGTAATTTAATTATCGTAATGTATCATAAGAATTATCTATAGATTGTTGCTGTACAACAATATTTGCGTGAAAGTCGCAATATTCATTAATCTCGGACCATTTACGCACAGGAATGTAAGGCGTTATACAGGCGAAGCGTGCTTAGCGATATATCTGGAACCGTTCTTTGTTGCGTATATACCTACTTTATAGTATAGGGTTGGTTCGATAACCTTGAGCTGCAATGGCAACTTCAACAAAAGACTGCACGCCTGCTTGCCTGTTCGTTGCTATAAAAAATAACCGCGAGTTGGTAAATACAGCAGTGTTAATAGGCGTGCCGTTATGGGCCAATGATGTTCCATATTTCGCGCGAACCGTATCGCTCGTTGCGCAAAATTCAGCAAAAAACTCATCGACCACCAATTGTTACCGGTGCATGCTAATTTGTACGCAACATGTTTCCACATGTGTTCAAAATTTCCTCGCATTTGTTACAAAACATCATCTGCATGCACGACAATTAGAAAAAAATAATAACAACACGCAAAATAAAATGATTAAAGTAACAATATTTGTATTACAATAATAATAAGTAAGAGGGAATAATTTATTATTTTATATTACTATCTACATATTGTTTGCTTAAGCGAACACAAACTTTATGATATAAAACTTAAAGCTCAAATGGTATTTTATCGTATAGATTTTGTACATTACAAATTTTCTGAATATCTTTATTGATATACATCATTCGGATTTATAAAAATATTTTTTTTCTATTTACAATTCCTTTTTTCTAGAAATTATTTATCTCTAATATTATTATTAAAGTGATCTAAAAGAGGCTTATTAAAATTTAATTTTATGCAAATTACGTAAAAATTATCATATTTATTAGTTATAAGAAAATATTCATCGTTAGCGATGATCATTCGACAATACATTGCGATTTCAATATATGAAATGATGTCGCGCGACAAATAGTGAACGCTTTCTTTAGTGAGAGTCGTCGCGACCGACCGCCAGTCGACGAAAGTTATGTTTGGTGGTTTGTTATTTAGTGCCATCTGCCGCGATGAATTTGTGTAAGCGACTTACCTTAAATACAAGAAATATTTTTTCGTTGATCACTACACCAAAACACCTGCACGGGAAAATTCTGTTAAGTTTATGTCACAGATCACAAGCGGTACGGATGGTTGTGGGTCGTCGTGTAACGTGATTCGAGGTTCTGAGTTCGTTCTCGGCCAGTGTCGTTGTAGCACTGAGCGATCCGATGGAAGAGTAGTGCGTGCCGGCGCGAGCGCGCGCTCACCGAAACCAAAACCGAAACCGCGAGCGTTCGCTGTCCCGCGTAAATCGGTTAGATATCACTGCCGATCGAACACCCTGCACAATGAGTCGTATGCGCGCCTGTCTATTAATTAAGGTTAAGGATAGGAATGAGTTTACGGTAGCAATAACAAAATTCAATATTCGATAGCTCGAGTATGTTGCGTGAGATATGGCACTAATGATTTCGTAGGTAACAATCGGAGCGTGAGAGAGTTCTCTGGATGGTATTTGGCATGTTCGCTTGATGTGTCTGGACACATTGCATACTTGAACATCGAAGGCGAGTCGAAATAATATTTCATAAATAAGCTTAATTAGTCCGCATCGGAATTATAACAAAATGTATAGCACTAAACTTAACTATTAAGACGTATTTACTGAAGATATTTTACTTTCTTTTGGATGAATTTATGTGACGTAACAAATTGTATAAGTAACATTTTTATTACGTTTGTTATTACATAAGCGATTATTGAGCTCTAAGTAAAGGCAATAATGAAGATTGTATCTTTACTCCTAGATATGGATTTCGAAGCATGACAACAATTAAATTTGTATTTCCGATAGAATAGTCAATGAACGCTGAGTGTTACTTAAAACAATATTTAAATTGCATTATCATTACGAGGAGACACACTGTTTCAAAATAGTTATTTAATAGAAGTAGATAATTGTGAGGAAACATTCATAGATTGTTTTTAATAATATTTATAACTCAATTTTGTTATTAATCTTTTACAGTCATGTAAAACTTTGTTATAATATTTACACTGCCAATTCTAAGTTTTTTTGTACACGATCACAACCAACATACAGTATGTTTTAATAATTGTTCGAATACTTAAAACCTATTCAAAAGAAAGTAACGATTTGTGTTCCGTATGATAAATATTCCTTATCAATATAACAACCACTATTATCAATGTAAAATATTTTCACCATACTTTGGAGTGTTTATTTAAAAACGTTAGCCAAAAATGTTATGCTGCTTATGAAAAAAATACTTGTTTACTGTCAAAATAAAGAATATTGAAGTATATTAAATTTACCACTTTTCTATTTTCTTTACCAAGGTGACATATATATCACTAAGGACCGCAATTAGTTATTAACGATTTTATCGATACGAGTTTATAAATATTGCTCACTAGTACATTTTGTTTGGAAAATCACATTAAAAATATAATAGACAGAGATTTGACGTCGTTGCTTACAATGCGTTTGAAATACTAACGCGCTGTGCAAGTGGATGGCACTTGTTACAACGGCAAGCCTCGGTGGAGGAGTAACTTCAGTGTCATGTCAATGCCTTAGTAAAAGGATTTCATGAACATAAACATTAATAGCTAATAATAGCTCCAATCTACAGCTGCGTGGTGTTCAGCAATAATCACTTGCTAGTTTTACGTGCTTAAGACATTACCTGTCCGATGATTTTTATTACAGTATGGACTATTTTGTTTAATAGATGTTTATGTAGATAGCTCGTAATTATGTAACTTGTTCAGCTATTGAATAGTCAAGGTGAAATTACGGACACTTTTGATAATTTATTTCATGCCATTTAATTAAACAGCCTTATCTTTTTTTTCCATGTGATTTTTAGTCATGAAGCGTGATTTTTACTTCAATTATAATTGACATTGTCAAAATGCTTTTCGCGTTGTAATACTTTTAAACATAATAGTTATTTTTATAAATATATTTTCAATTATATAAATGCAGATGTGATTTCCCAATAGTTATATAATGCATTCATACGGTTTTTCTTATAAAATATATTGTCCAACAGTATTTCCAATGTTGTGTTTAAAAATATATTATAATTAAATGAAAAAATTACATATTTATAAAGCGTCTTGATAGTTTATTTAAAACTTAGATACCCACTAAAAATATATATCAGTCAATTTGTGGTAAATTAGTTTTGATGGAAGTTGTAGCGAATTAAATTGTGTTTGACGTATATCGAATATTTCGACAGGTGAAAGGATTTTTGCTTTATGCGTCGTTGTGGGCGATATTGACTTATATATACATAACTGAATTCAGTTAACTCAACAGTCAGGAATCGGTTATCAGTTACGTATAATTTAACAATGAATAAAATGCTTTATATCAAACATTCAATTTGTTAAGGATCAAATTTTCTGATTTCTAACGTATATAATTTTTAGGAAGGTCGTTAAACTATATAATACTAGTTCTGCTGTTACTACTTACTTACTTATCTAGTGTCGAAATATTTTAGCTATGATTGATGCTGTTTTACGGCTATTCACAACGCATATTATAGTACACATATATGTATATATATATCTAGGTGGGCAGGTAGCAGCCGGGTGAAGTGAACACACATATCTACATATGTGTATTATTTTTGAGTGTACCTGCGTAGAACAGGTATTCTTAGTGTAAAGAATGCCGAGTTACATATATATTTTATGTATAGATAGTAACAGTAGTAACTTTTGTTACTTTTAAATTATGTACTAGGTACTTATTTGGACACGTCATGATTTAATATTTTATGTTACTTACTATTCCTAAGCGCTTTGTAACTAAAAACTGCAATCGGAAAATCATATTTTGCTTTATTAAAACTATAGACAATTTCGTCAATGAACACGCGGTCATATCAAGATCGTGTTCTTTTTTCAAATATGTCACATGGAAGTTGAAGTCAAATGTATTTTTTTGTTTCTCTCCAACGGCCAGGAGGTATCAGTATAATAAATTAGTAAAATAATTTTACACCAAAGGATTTTATTACACTACAAAACTTATATATATTTTTATTATAATGATTTATTTAAATTTTAAATAATATGCTCAGAAAACGCAGGGGCTCCATAATCTTAGGTACATCAAATGCATGTGTATTTTGTTTTGAGCACGTTCAACTTTACGAATAGACTATTTTTGTTTTTGTATATACTTTTAAATAAATAGAACAGTGGCTAAATTGGATGAGTATGTGCCTACCGAGTAATTGGATTGGTGACCAAATATAAAATAGCATTGTGTGTCATTTCAGCTTAGTTGTAATTTGCGAGCCACGACTACAGGCCTTTTTGTATCAAACGTAAACGACCGCGAATGCAACGAATAGTTAATATCTAATGCTACTTCACCAATCGAATAAAAGCCGTTGGCATTAGTTTTGTTATTTCTTGTCTTTATTATGTTACTGCTACAACTACTTTATAAAGATTTTTAATTATCAATGTATTTACGTTATAAATAATAGTACCCCGTTCATCCATGGGATCAAGTTTTTTAATGCATCTATGATATTCGTTTACGTGTTTAACGTTATAATTTGTGCTCGATATAATTTATTGCCGAAATAAATAAAGAAATCTAATTTTTAGCGTTAATTAATTCTTAAAAATATACATATCCTATAAAATATTAGAATCCCTTAGAGAATCTCATTACTGAGCATTTTGGAGCAGTTTGGGGCAATCTCGACAAAACTGCGCCATACCGAATGGTGGATTTCAATATATATAAAATTCTATATCACTAATGTGAGACATTATATACCTCGCACTAGATAAGTATTCCCTGCCTTCGACTATTTCAGATAAGGTAAGGCATTTCAATCGCTTTAATAGCCTTCAATGCCTGACCGTGGTATACTAGGAGCAATGTCACCGCGTTGGTTGGTATAGACGTAAGGAATTTATTTGGCTCAACCAATTTACGTTTTCAACATTTACTAGCGCACTTATTCGTGGTTCGTTTTATGGTGCTTCTATTGCAACGCAATTTTACATATTTAAGAGCTAGCTAGCTACATTTAGCATTAGGTACAATAATGAAAAGTTAAAAAAAAAGATTAGTAATTACGATATCGACGTCGACTCTGGAAATAATAATACTATTATTATGGTTTACAGGAAAATTAATTTCCAAAAATAATTCAACAGTTTTATGAGAATAAAAATACGTGTTTTCCTCTTGACGTTGAAGACCTCTACAGAAGTAACTAATAGTTATGATAGTGATCTAATATATGGCCACTGCTGTAAACCGCTGCCTGTGTCCATAACTAAATATGATTTTTATACGGGACCTATTATATAATGCTGATGTGTCACATTTACTTTCAAGTTTTGTTGCCTCCTAAGTATTTAAGTGATAAATACGTCGAACTGTGATATCACAGCGTAAAACATCGTCAACAAACGGCTAGAAGAAGAACAAGATGGTGCTCATAACTCCCTTTCAACTTCTATTCCGAGTATTCTGCTTGTCTTCGAAACAATGATTAGCGCCAATAAAATGTTAGAACAATCTGGACGAAACGAGCCTTTGAATTGAGCGTTGAATGAACGAATTTGATTGACAGGACCCTTCACTTTTAGCCGGGCCTTGTTCAATTTATCAACATAAAAATATGGAGAGCTTTTGGGAACGTACAAAAGGTATAGCCCGATTATTTTGCGGACTGGTGAAATTAGCAATCAGGTTAAATATGTTGCATTAAGTTTTTGTACATACATACATAAATACCATACATGTTTATGTGTACCTAAAATATATGTCTAATGTGTACATAATATTTTTTGTGAATAATTGTGATTTTGTGAATAAATAAAAAAATAAAAATAATAATAATATTGGGGCCATTGAAATGTATTATTGAATGAAGAATCATTAAAACTGTGTGTATCATTCACGTTGAAAATGTTATTTGAATGATCCATTAGACGTTTCTGTACGTTCCTGTAAATCATTACGGGGTACTATGACGTCACATATGGAATAAATCAGGAAAGCGGCGGAGCTTGGACTCGGAGGTGCACTCCAGGGACGGTGTGACTTATTGCGCTTTAGGCTATATATATA
>DWQQ01000655.1:0-10767 GCA_018244775.1 Oxynetra roscius flavomaculata
AGTCACGCAATTCGTGCTCGCCGTTTCTTGCTTCGCAGACACACAAAACATACTCCGCATTAACAGGTGGCAAACTGCAAATCTTACTGACTTGAATTGTGACTTGTATTCTGATCGAAAGGTCAAATGTTTACCTTTACAGGTGATAAAATATCCATAAACACATATGCATGGTTTTGTTTTAAGCGCCGCGGTGAATAATTATAATTACAAATGTCAGGCAATAAATCATTTACGGGCGTGATAACAAGCGCGAGTTTAAAGAGCCCGCTGCCGGCGTAGGCGACATCTTCGTAATTACATATAGCTTGATGTTGCCAGGTATGCCATAGAAAAAAGTGTTAAGTTCTAATAAATACAAAAAGCTTGAAATTATCGAGAAATATTTATTTGACACAGAAATTTTTGCTGTGGTTTCGTCATCTGTTTGCCTTCAACAAGGTCATATTATAAAAGGGTTATTTTAAATTGTCTTATATTATACTGCAAGTAAAGTCTGTCTAATTGATAGTCGGATATGTATAATTAGCTATAGTGTAAAATACAGTATAATACATAATTATATCGGTACATATCTAGTATATCCAAATAGTACTACACTTTAACGTCACCATTGTCCTTTATATTATCAAGGATTTATAAGATACTTCATAGGGCATTTGAAAAATAAGACATTATTAATGTTATGTTATAAAGAACGCTAGCAACCCTTTCCAACTATCGCTGTATATCGATCACCTCAGTGACGTAGCGCGATCAGCTAGTTGACAACGCGGTATGCTCACACGAGACCAATTTTGTGTCGACGCCTACGCATCATAGGAAAATAAAAGGGTATTAAATAGATCCATACGATTAAAATTTTACTAACAACGACAGCAATACACAAAGTATAGTGTAAAAAAATCCGTTTAATAAATGACGCTAGACTAATTAATCTGTCGGTTTTTAAGCGACTTTAACAAGAATTATGTTAGGGTATACTGTATACGTTTTTTTATAATTAAAAAGCTGTAATGCAAATAACGACGTAATCTAAAAAAAAGAATTTCAAAATCATACATATGTTCTGCGAACAGAGAAACAACGCCGCCATAGTTTATAAAAAAAAAACGGTATAGTATTTTTGCATACAAGTCTAATAAAATTCTATTTTTATACTTCAAATAATAAAAAAATATAATTTGTGAAAACTAAATGTTATTATATATTATATATTATTAGTATAATAATTACTATTTAGTATAACATATGCGTAAAAGTGGTACTAACTTAGAGTTCAGCCCCTCGCATCACAAATCCTGGATTCAAATTTTGCCACGCATTTCCTTCTTTACAAATATATATACGATTCAAGATTTAATATAACTTATTAGAAATGTAAAGACAAACAACGTGAGGAAACCAGCATATCTTAAACTGCTCTAGAATTATCTCCGGCTAAGTTGTGTGGAGTGCCAACCGTGTGCCAACCGACACCTAAGCACTGGCAAAATATAGACAAACTTGGCAATGGCATGGCAAAAATGGCAACAGTGGTACGATAAAAGGTTTGATGATGATGAAGTATACTAAAAGTATAGAAGACCACCAGAATATTAATATTGTAACAATCCATTGACAGTACAGTGGTGCACAGCATAATATTTTACAAACAACATCAAATACATTATATTCTTCCATATGGACGGGAGTGGTGGGCACAATAACGTTGCTCACCTGCCATTCGTTAGCGGTTCGGGCAAGTCATACGATACTGGCGAGAGCGAATAGCGGGTTTGGCTTACAAATATTATATTAATGATTTTTTCTTTGTTGTTGATAGTATTACTTAAAACTACGTAGGGCGTTAGTAACAATTTAGAAATTAAATGGTGTAGTAGGTGGTAGAACCTGTATACGGTTCGCCCGGGGAAACCACGGCTACATCTATTTCTGCAGCTGTTGTTACTAAAACAATCTGTGTTTCGGTTTGAAGGGTGTGGTTGTCGATCCACGTGTATACTAGGGGCGACCATTCAGTCCTCAAGAGTGGCAACATTACTGTGAAAGGCCAAGAATAGGACAGACAGTCCTTCTCAAGGTCGGTTGCAGATGTTTATGGGCGACAGCGGCCACTCGTGACTTCTGCGTGTCCGTTTGCCACCGTTCACATATTAAAAAAGATTAGTCAAGTTTACGAGTGGAGACGCATAGAATGTTATTCGAGTCTTATATAAAAATGTTTAATTTTGAGCTTAAATATGATGTTTTTGTAAAAGTAAATAAAATAGATTGGGCTAGTTATTTTTGAAATATCAAATGTAGTTTATCAGATTCCACGAATCTTAATGTTTAATTGGTACTTTATGGTCTAAGCGTTGTATTAACTAATTACCTGTCAGCCACTGTTTATTTTCGAAATAAAATTAAATATGATAATTACCTGTCAGCCACCGTTTACTTTCGAAATAAAATTAAATATGATAATACTTCTGTGCATAATATTGATTGCGTTAACATACTCTTAATGTATAAAAGGAGGAGCTACTTTCAAATCTTCCGAAACTGCACTTTAAATACTCTGAAATACTTCATGGACACATCGCTGTCGTCGCCTAGTAATCACAATAATAATCACAGTAAACGCATAAACGCGTATAAATCAAATTATTTGACATTTAAGCTTTGTATAATAAAAATAAGGAAACCTTAAATTACTAAAACAATGATATTACAGTACAAAAATGGATTTGATATAACACTTCCCTAAAATATTTAGATTTTTCTTATATCTTATAACTTACTCCCCACGCTAGCCCGCAGGCAGACAACACCTGAGCTGATGTATGTATAGCCACAACGGTACTGCGGGCCAAATTGTAAGTTACATGCTATTTTAGTCGGGTATTACTCGACTATGTAATACTCATCAACAATTCTTATGTAGTGCAAAATAAAATATGAAATTTATGCACAAACATATTTTATCGACTCGTCGATTAAATTAAAATAGAAGAATCTGTATTTGTATACGACTAACTGTAGAAGTAGCTACTTGAATTATCAATCTACTTTTTATTCGATTTAGCTATTCAACACTAACCAGACTTCGCTCAGAGAGAGATAAATTCACAAATCCCCTACGTCAATTTAAAATTATCCTGTATAATTTTAAATAAAAATGTCCTTATCTTAACGTAGCCTTGAAATTTCTATAATACTTTTTACAAATGGTCAACGTTGTTAGACAAAGGATTTTCTCAATACTATTGGTACTTAACACAAAACTTATATTTTTGGTATTCAAATTAATGAGTTAAGATATATTTAATTGGTAACATTCATGAGTAACTGATACTTGATTAAAATAATTTAGGTCACCCCTTAAAACTCATTTAATTTAAGACAGGACAGAAATCTTAAAAATTAGAATAATACATACCTGTTTCGATAAAAGCGCTCATGTTCATTACTTACGACAGGCATTTTTTGTCTCAATGGTACATCAGAGATTCGCTCCATTACATTTTCAGTCAACAAACGTTATTGAAAGAAGTCATAATAACAAATTTATCATCCCATCAGACGAGGCCGCTCAATAATTGCTATGATATACCAACTAGCGGTTGGTTTTAACAAGAAACTATCAAAACTTTCTTCGGAAGATGAAAATATCCGATCGAACCGCGGGAGGCCCGGCCGCTTCCAATCGTATTTATTGTACATCTATTGTACACAAGCCATATCGATAACTTTGTCCGCGTGTTCATTAACAAAAATAGGCCTCTTGCCAATAAGAAGGGTGAAGAATTTTAATGCGCTATTGATAAAAACTGTATCAACAAACGTGTCTCAAAAGCGATATAGGACTTTGATTACAAAGCATGGTCACGCAGTTGGATCCTTAATGATTTGAATGTAAATTGTTAAGCAAAAACCTGGAGCTTCTTTTTCCAGGTAGATACTCTGGTACGAATGAAAGACAAAAATGTGAAATGCAGTTGAAATATCGGTTCTTTCTTCTTCGGAAAATTTTTGAGACGTTATCGGAACTCCTTACCTGGTTTCATAACTGTAGATCATTATTAATATTCAAATGAGACAATTACACAGAGGCATAAATTGAAATATATTCTAATAATATTTGTGGAATTATCCCAAGATATTAAAATGATTAACTTATTAAATTACTAATCGTCCAAAGAAGGAAACTCTGATATCACTTTTACGGATTTTCCGTTCTTACTTCATTATGTAAAATCTTGAACTCCATTTGTAAGCATACAGTTCGGAATGGTAGTTTTTATTTAGAAAATATACAATATCCCTTTAGAACATAATATAAAATTCATAAAAGACAAAGTACATACGATCAATGAACTTTCCATAATTATAGATATATGTTTTATAACGTACATTAATCGGGAACAGTGAAAAGTCGTATTAACAAATCGCCATACCGTAATCGCTGCGAGCTTTGGGCGACTATTATTGACCTGATTCATAAATAACCGACCAGATGTTCGGGCGCGTCGGTAATGTCTGGTTACATCTTATCTAGATATGACTTATTGATTAAGAAACGCCTCAACATTTGGCACTAATACATTTAATACTTCACATACATACGATGATTTGTGAGTGGTTTTAAAAGTGGTAGGCACTTTTACTCGAATAATAACTTACAATAAGGTCAATTTTGTTAATATCAAGGCTTAAAATACAGTGGGTACTGAGTTCTTCATATATAGAAATATATTAATTAGATTTTTTTTTGTTGCCATTTATCATTTAAAGTTTTGGTTTCCAGTATTATAGTGGAAATAAAAAGCTATCTGAGCTTCATTTTCAATTTTTTTTTGTTTTGAGGCATTTAAACATATTTAGAACAAAATTAAATTAAATTTGATTTGGCATTAATACACGCCATATAGACCGGCGGTATGAAGCTATAAAATCGTAATTACTGCTATGAACTCACTTGAACGATTATTTTTCCTAGCGTATAATAAAGTGTAGAGAAATTTTATTAATAAAAAAAAACAGAGGAAGCGCGTCTTATAATTCCGTAGACACGACGCTTCAGGCGATAACATTATTGCTCTTACACCGATCGGAAACCACCTTAATTTTGGTCAATGAATTTGTGAATGCAAATCATCATTGCGTTTTTACGAAAAATAATTTTGTTGCTACATAGTTACGATTGATTTTTGAATGATCGCAGTAGTACAGTACAATATCCGGTCACTTAGTATAGCCCGCGGCCAGAATTTATTAATGTTCGTTCATTCGATAGTTCTAGTTAGACAAAGAGGGTTAAGATTTCACCAGTATGAGAGATCTTCATTCCGATTTTTGAGTTATGAGGCAATTGAGATGTGTATGGTGTTTTTGGAGTGATCAATCATTACAAGGAACATTCAATTTCGATTGGACTACGACCCTAAGAAATTATCATAAGAATTTCAAAATATAAATTTTTATCTGCACCTAAAATATTTCTAATAGTTAATAAAAAAAATTGCAATAATTTGAATGAAAACTACATGATTTTCATTTTGGTAACAATAGTTGGTACCAACAATACATGAAGTGTTATGAGGGAGTATTACCCGCAAGTACTTAATACTTAACAAGGCAATACTTTGCTTTAAACAATTTTCATATAATTTCGCTCATAAGAAGGAATTCAACAGACTTCTGTTGTGTCACTTATGATTCGCTAGCACCCTACTATAATAATGTCCCTCGGAATAATTCCCAGAAGCCGTGACATAGATTTTTTTAAAGATTATTCGAAAACAGCGTAAACAATAGTTGTATTACAAAGCCAGATTTTGTAATGCTCATTTCACAGCCATCATTAATTCTGAAATCATCAGTGACTACTTAATATAAGTTTCCCGTTTTACTATTATAAACGAAATGTTTTTAGTATCTTTACATAGGAAATTGTCGATTTACTTAAAGATATGACCATTATAAGGTTTTCAGTCAAAATGATATATGTGTGTGTATCTAAATAAGGGTAGGCATGCACTTATCACGAACGACAATATTACTTTAAAAAGCTTTTACGTTTATTACTGTGGTTATAGCTCGCGGCTACTGTGCACAACTCCCAATAATTATTTTTATTTATGTTCAATTAGACGCCGCCTTTGTCTACGGTTTCCCATAAACAAGGCATATTCGTCAATTCGGTTCACATTTGATGGTTTTACTGCTTCTATTCATAAAACGTGGCCAGTAAAGTAGCGGTTTATAACATAATGTTTATTTAAATAAATTTAAGTTAGAAATTTTTATTTTTATATCACTGTGGAGCCGGTGGATTCACAAATTATTTTTCAGATTTTGGACGGTTAGAATAATTTTTATAATATGTACCTACTTGTCTAATAGCGATATTTCTGCAATTTCCCCGGAACTTAAAATCTTATTCCGGGCTTATGCCACCTAATAGTGATGCTAATAAAATATATAGTTCTCCTATAACTCTGATAGTAACATCGTGACAATTTTTTGGATTCAAAAATATTACTATCTCATGCTATTTATGACTTAGCTCATCTGTAATTTTTTGTATTAGCGATTTCTTTCTCCTTATTCTTATGCGCGTTAATTCTTATTAATTTAAAACGAAAAGTGCATCAAACTAAACTAGTCGTGTAACTAAAAAAAATAATTAAAAACTTAAATAGTGTTCCATACATTCAAATCGGAACTTACAGAAATTAAACCAGTTCCGCTTAGAGGCTCCAACATAACCCCCAATGGTACTGCAGCCAAGTTTCTGTATTTATTGAGTTAATTGGTTGTAAATCGGACGTAGATTGTTCGGAATGGGCTTGCTACGATTTTGTGTAGTAAAACTCATAAACCTCCCTACGTGTTCGTTGTCGGTTAATGGCATCATGATAAGCCGTTTATGGTCTAATTGGAGTTTCAAATGTGATTCTCGGAAGTTTTTTTTTGTATCAATCATTATTAATTTAAACGCCAATTAGGTGAATGAGATCGGCTCTTCGCATTAGTGCCTACTTTTATCATTCTTTTCATCACTAATCAATACTAGGTCCGTATGCCTGACTTTCGGTGTTCATATTGTATTTTGTATTGAAGTAATTGATCAAATATACATTTTATATAGGAATCAATGGGATGGGTATGTTGATATCCGCATGAAATTTATCACATGTGGTCGCAATAAGGGAGATTCCCATTGGAGACAAAGGACAGTTCCATCACCTAAAGTCAGTCACCTCTATAGTTGGAACAAAGATTTAGATGCGTCTCATTTTATTATATTTGCTAAGTCTTATTTATGATAATTATCTGTTAGACACCGAAAACTCATATGTCCCTTAACATCCAACTGATGTAAATATTTTCCATTCATCTACATCGTCCAGATCCTTAGAGATGGCGTCATGATTTGATAATATTCTTACGTTGCTTAGGTAGATATAAGTTTTGATATATTGGCGATCGAAAATCCAAAGACATACAAGGAAAACATTTTAATCATTCTTTAATCTTTTTAATTCTCATCCGAATAAGTTTATAATTACGAACTGTAATGTTACTCTTGTATTGTATTTATTTGTTGTACTAGTAAGTGAAATTGAACCATAGAACCTGACGGTAATATAAGAATACCCCTTCCGAGGGAATATTGCCATCATAATCTTATTATTCGTCTCCAATAATAGTGGTCGTAAAGAATGAATCGAAAGGGTGCCTAGGGCAGTACTTAAGAGCAACAAAATGTGACAGGCGATCCGAAGCCGATGTGGTACGGAGGAAAAAAGCTATTACACGACACAGTAGCTCGCGCTGGGAGGAGCGGCTACTGCGACGTGGTACAGTTAGAATGAAAAGTGTCATGAACTGTGCAGATAAATATTTTGTATGTTATATTATGTTTGAATTGTCGTGATCTGATTCTACCATGATTCAGCTACTCGTATTCTTCCTCTTCATCTATCCCCTCTGTTTCCGTTAAGAAACGACTGTTATATTTTTATATTATAACAGTTATGTACGGCTTATGATAAATCTGTACAATGTCGAGTTATAATTAATCATAAGAAAAGACCAAACACAAATTTAAAAAAAAATCATATTCCATTAAAATACGCGATGACTTTTGTTGCAGACCGTATCTTTCACTGTGATTATTACCAGTTTTTGTGGCGTCCCGAGACACGTGGGGCGATGGAATTATCGTAATCACAGCTCCATTGCAGCTCCCGAGTTTAGGGTTCTAAGGCTGGAGTTACGGTTAATATTGTATTACCAACCAATTGAAGTGTATCAAGCACAATTGGCGGTCTGATGACAGTGCCCTCGCATTTATTATAGAGGTAAACCATCTATTACGACCCTTGCCGTGCTTACGTAATATTTGAATGTTTAATAGACCTCCGTTACTTGAGTGTATGGGATGACCTAATTTTACTTCGTTATCTCTTATATTAAATTACTTCGATTACCCCATCTACAATGAACACCAATTTAATATGTTTAAGGCGTTGCACTAGGTTCTTTAAAATGTACAGATTGTACAGTTTGTATGAAGGAACAGCGCTGAACAAAAGATGATGTATGTAGCAATTTCAATTGAGTACCAGTGGTTTACCAAAGCCCTTAATCCCAAGTTTCACCTGAAACTGATCTACCTATTATTTTTACTTCTGGCATCTTACATATAATCAAATTAACATGTATACTTTATCTTTATTATAATTAAAATTCGAGAAGTAGACGATTTTTTTGAATTCTATTAGAGCAGCGAATGAGATGCAAGCCACCTGATAGTTTGTGGAATATGATATTTAGTATGATTCTAGCTTAGTCTGAGATTGCACGTTCATATATTGACAATCCCAAGGAGTAAGTTAAAGTTTTTCACGTTTTACATTGTCCGCCAACAAAAAACATCAAGTAAAATTATTTAACATTTTTCGAGCCCACTACTTTAGTACTTTTTTTTAGCAATTCTTTATATTTATATCCGTTTTCAGCACAACCCACGGAACCCGTACATATTAAGCGACTACACACAAGCTCATTATGTGTACATATTTTTTTATAATAATTGCCGTCTACATAAGAAACTATTCTATTTGTCTCATCAACATCACGCATATGTTTCAATATCCAGTAAGGTTTGCGGTTTTATAATATTTTTAGGCGTATATTATGATACAAGCTTAAGAATTGTTCTGAGCACAAAATATTGCATTATGTATCTTTGATATTGTGTTTTATTTAGCTATCTTCAAGTAAAAAATAAGTTAATCCTGTGATAAGTCTTAAGATGAAATAATAGTTAGATTATTTGCAATTCGCATGTTCTAATTTCCAACAAAATAAAACTGAAATGTAATGATATATTTGTTCTGTTTTAACATTTCATTTACAGTATTCATCAGTTGTACATATTGATCATCTATTAAAATGACTTTCATACGAAAACATTTGAAGCCATCGTTATTTCTATATACCCTAATACTTTGTAACCCGCTCGCTACTCTTGGCAGTACGTACTCATATCATGTTTATGAATTCTATATGACTCCACCTCACGCTACCAATTCTTTCATCGTAATTATTTCAGGAAATGGAACCGCCGCTTGTTCTTAAATACAAAATTGTCACCAGTGAAATTATTTGCGCAATGCGAACGTGAGAATAAATATTCATCATAACTCTAAATACCAACATCGGGTCTACTGCAGAACCTCGTTAAATACTTCAACCTATTATAATCTTTATACCTACGCTATAGAGTATAAAACAGCATAAATTTCGACACACTTTAAACTCTGGCAACGAATTGCTAGTATGAAATAATTAGCTGAACCGCATTTAAAATAATAGTACTTAATTGGAGAATTTAAATGATTACTTTGTCTCTATTTTTGACATAACGGGCCTTATTTGTCGCATTGCAGTGGCTCTCAAAGAATTCAACAAATGAAAACTATCACAGAATTTTATAAAACTCTTAGAGAATATGTAAATCTGCATTAATGTTCAACAAAACATGAAAAAAAAAATCTTAAAATTAGTATGGAGTTGAAATTGCTTAAGGAATTGCTCACTGTAGCAATTCACCAACACTTTATTAATCGTAACACTTAATCATCATCAATACGATGTTGACATCCATTATTGGAGCTTGGTGAGAATAAAAAAGTTTTTAATTTCAATTCGAAACGTTTGCAGTATTCCTTCTTGTCACAACTTGAATACCATATAATGTGTAAATCAAAATATCATTTCCTATATAGTGATTGGCTATTAATTTGTATATACGCCGATCCGTACTGGAGCACTATATTCCAGGCCTTCAGCTGTTGTGAAAGAAGAAGACTGAGCTTAGAAGTTAAATGTAAAAATGTATTTCAGTCATGCATACAATAAAGAAATCCTTGAGCATACGTATATTTCGAGTTTTATTTCTCCATAACTACTTTATTGCCATACTAACTTTTATCAATAACAATTACTTTTTTAAATTTTATTTATGTCAAAAACGATTGTCTTATGTTATACATAAATCCGTACAAACCTCAACGACAATGTATAAAACGGTTATGACATATTCAATATACATATGTATGTATCTCTAAGAACAATTTCATAAAATTTCATACCAACCAACTGCCCCCGCTGTCACGTAACATCATAATTATTCCCTCCCAATAATTACCGATAAGTAATATCCTGCACCGGGAACCGGTCTCTCGTATCCTTCATTCCTTTGAGATT
>DWQQ01000656.1:0-10766 GCA_018244775.1 Oxynetra roscius flavomaculata
TTTGTAAGGACAGAGATGTTTGGCACTCGGTGCTCTCTGCCTACCCCACTGGGGACCTGGCGTGACGGTTATTTATTGATTTATTTATTTAATAAATATGTTTAACTCGTTTTTTTGTTATCCAAGGTACGAGTACAAGCGCTTTAAATCTTCATTGACAGGTCCCTTAAATATTTTTAACAAGTGTTTTAAATATTCGTTTACACATGTTTCAAATATTCTTTTTAACATACGTTTTAAATATTTGTACATTAAAATATTTTAAACACATATTGTAAATATTCTGTAGCACCTATTTTAAATATTCATCAAAACATATTTTGAATATTCCTTAACACCTAATCCAATTTTAAATATTCCTTTACACATATTTTGAAAAGTCACTTACACATATTTTCCAGTGAGACAGAAAAATATTTCACCGATTCGGCCGCTGCATATACAAAATTCTGTTCCGAGCTCGCCGGGAATACCGCGAGCACGAATTGCACGAACATACAGAATGAATTCGGAGTTAAATTCCGGGCTTTGTGCTGTGCGCTGTAAGCGACAGGCCCGCCTACTCACCGTGTTCAGTTCCAAAAGGACAAAGTTGGATAGATAAAGTTCGAATGATCCCAGAGTTATGGATGTGGAAGAAGTGGATGAAATACTTCGCATACTACCCACTTTAGTTTTCAATTCCGTAAAGTTAGTTTGAAATATATTTAATAATTGTGATCGTACGTTGATTTTGATATTTATCTTATACTAATGATTTGGACGAGTACAAATTTTGGACGAGTACAAATTTTGGAGGATCATATCGACTGGCCTAATGTATATTATTACTTGGTGAAAGTTTACCAATATTAGAATAAAGTTAGACAATAATACGACTTCCAATTAAGTTATATGTCACTGAAGGCGATCGGGGTGACTTCGACCGAGGTGAAGCCCATATATCACTTTATACATACCAAATAAAATAAATAGACAAACGCACATTACGTGGGCAAAATATTTAAAATCAATTCCAGTTGGTCTTATAAAATAACAAAACCAGATATTTACTGACTGCGTTGATTATAAAAAAATATATATTTCGAATTAGTGATAGATAGAAATAATTAAAGCTGAGGATATGACAAAAATATATGAATAGGAGGTAAAATATCGCCAAGAACTTCTAATATCAGTGATAATAAAACCGACAAGTATATAGAAAATACATAGAAACTATGCACCCACGTTCGTCATATCACACCTAAGCATACATATGTACACATACGTACAAATGTGAAGCGAAGATAATGTTTGCTATAAGAAGGTAACGATTTCTATATTCGATAAACACGATTCGATTCGACAGACATGTGTAGATTTTCACGTAAAAACATTACTCCGGCTCACTTTGCAATTGGTGTCTGAAACTTGAAACATTAAATCTTTTCACTTGTCAGACCCCGTAATGAGTTGGGACGAGCCTTGAGCGATAGCGTGGGCGGGCCAAAGATTTGCGGAAAAACTGTTCGTCTCGATCTGCGTGGGCTCAGTTGACAGGCAACAGAGCCGAGCTCCGATAGAAATTACTAGGAATAATTTTATTATATATTATAAGTATAATATTCTTAAATATTGTCGTCAGTGCTATTTCTACGCGATGCGGTTCGAATAATTCGTGTTACTGGTGGAATAAGGGTTACAATAGAAATTGGTTATTTTATTGTGTTAACTTAGAATTTTGTTTGAATAGAAAATTCAAAACGTCTTCTTTTGGGCATATTGTGTTGATTTAAAGTTTCGTTTGCTACTCGAAAGGTTGACTTCTGGTCATATATTGTTAACTTATAATTTCGTTTGCTACAAAAGGTTTACTTTTGGGCATATTGTACTAATTTAGAATTTCGTTTGCCATTCAAATGGTTTACTTTTCGTCATTTAACACTAGGCAGGGGGAGACGTACAAATGTGACCAGCTGCGACAAGGATAGGGGGGGGGGGGGATTAAAAACACATGAACTTCGTGTGACGTAATTTATGAATGCATTGGCTAAGTCTTACAACGTATCGGCCCAATGCCGCCATTTTGTTAGGTCATAATGTCTCTTATTGATATTTATGTGGACGAAATTACATTTTTATAAATTGACTTCTTTTGTTTAATTTAAATGTAACAACTTATTTATATTAATATTTATCATACTGTTGCTCTGTTACACCGATGGTCACCGTCTTATATTGGTCGTGTAACAGCTCGCCGGACCCGGGGCCACGTTCTACGCCTACATGATATACGAGTACGTACTTGTAATGCCTATTGTGTTCATTTCTATTTGTTGCTCGCTCTGTTGGCGGACATCAAATTGCTAATGTTGCAAAGGGGATCGTCTGGGAAATATTTTATTCAAAATAAATTTCAATTAGTATATTATTATTATTATTATCTGTCGAAATATTTTCAGACATGGTAGCAATTCAGAAGGGTCGTTTCGGAAGTTAATTTCATTTTAAATTGCTACTTTTGTCACGAAATTAATGACTTGATTTTCAATTAATTCAACACCGGAGTTTCGTGATATTCAAGTGGCCTAAACCAATATATTAATTTCAATATAATTATGGGTAAAAGTACGCGCTCCAGAGTCAAAACCGATTTCAATAGCTATTCTACCGCGTTAGTGCGGAAGGTCTCGAGAGCGCTCTGCCACAGTGGTCCAGTGTGAATCGGCAGAGATACTGGTTAGTAATCGACCCGTCATTCGTACGTTTATAAACCTTCTTAAGTTCTTTCATTGAGGTTACCCAATCCGACAACACGTGTAAAAATATATTTATTCGACATAAACTTTAAAGGGAAATATCGCGTAGGAAAATACATGTTAAAGATTTCCATAACAAGACGTGGGAAGACTGCTAAGTCACACGTGTTGTCATTATGACATAAGACCGGTGTCGATAAAAGGTTTGGTGATGGTGGTCACAAGTAGAATGAGTTATTAATGTACATGAAGCAAAAACATCACGGGATTGTTAAAATTTTTGTCAACTCTATAATGCGTAGCGCTCACAAACCCCGGCAAAAGCAATTAAGTCTCTCATAAAATATGCAACGGAAACATTATTGGTGGAAACTAAATTAACTGGTGTGATTCTTAAATGATTACGCTTCGCAAACAATTCTTCTTCGAGCTCCGAGTTTCTCATCTATCTTTTTTATTTGCGACCTTAATCGAAACGGAAATTTGCATGGTGGGAGATTTGAATTTAAACGGATTATGACGCACTCATGATAACATGGTCACATGCGGGTACTTTCTTTGAGATATGTATGAAGTGTATCTATGACAGAACTTAGACCCGAAGTCGTACTTGAGACCAATTTCTGATAAGCAGCGGGACGAAGCGAGGCAAAGGATTCGCAACCCACGCCGCGATCGTGGTACTTCAATAAACTTCAATATCCTTATAAACTCACTGTTCTATACGGTATAAAATAGTTTACTCTCCTTTTTCCAGGGATCGTTTATGGTAGCATTAAAATGTGTATATTTATGCCGCAATGTAACTGTTAATTGCAGGCTTGAAGTCAAAAGTATACAGACATTCAAATCGTTCCAATTTCGTACTCAAAAACAGGAACAAAAGATAAGTATTGTTACTATTTTTGTGATATTATTTTTGCTATTGCTACATACAATAAGACATTTTGATCGCAACAATTAATAATTATTTGGATAAACTTCATACCTAGCGAAATAGTCCCAAGCTAGGATGACCCCGTGATATGGGGAACAGACACCTGATCGTATATTTTACAAATAAAAATAAATAAACAAAAATACATCATGATATATAACATTTTACGAAAAATCATACAAAAAATACTTCATCTCACATGTAAATTGCACTAAAGTGTCATCTATAAATCAGTCGAAATACGTAACCATAACAAATAAGAATCAGATTATTTTATATATCATTTTACAAAAAATGATAAAACAAATCCTTGTTCTCACATATGTATAACACTGTAGTGACGTCACATACATCAGTCGAAACAAGCTGTAACAATAACCATAACAAATGTACATTATTTTACAAAAAATCGAAAATCAAATGCTGTTCAAAATTCATTGAACAAATATAATTGTGCTCACATCTGAATAACACGGTAGTGCCGTCATATACATCAGTCGAACACACTGTACTATTTATATTACCTCTTCATAATATATCGCTTAGAAAATGCATCCATATAGATAAATTTATTACAACCTCAATCACATTACATACGTAGAATTTTCGTTTAAATCTGACGCAGATACAGCTCATAACATTTTTCATGCGAGTTATTGGACGGCAATGCGGTCTTCCACATCCGTAGCTATTTATCCGCATTCGTAGCTCCGTAGCTTCCGTAGGCTTTGTGATTGTAGCAACGAGGTATTTTTGTATAATACAATTGTTTCATACTGGCGTTCATTATTTTATAATCTGTACATATATTTGATCAGTTTTATATAACTTAACGATTTCTTAGAAGTTTTCAGTGAAATAAAAGTTGCTTGGATCGTTGTGCCATAATTCAGAGGCTGAAATGTTATAATAATGTTTAGTTTGACGTCAATACTCATCATATATTTAGAATTAATAGGATAGTAACTAATGAATATTTAAAACTTTTTTATACCAAAAAAGGAGTAAGCCTGCAAGCAGCAGATACAGCGGATGTCGCTCGTGGATCTGAAACCAACCTCAGTTCTGACAGCACACGAACATAACATCACGTAATCCAGTTAATTATTATTAATCAAACTATTCGTTAATAAATTGATAATCGGACTGTAGGAGTATGACTGACATTTCAGTTAGTATGATCAATAAGATTCCAGAATACAAATGCCTTACTGTTGTCTTATTATTTTCGCAGATACTGCTGTACCAAGTTATGTACAATATTTTCCATATGAGCAGGAATGATCACTCAATCGGCAACATCTGTAGCAATTAATGTATTATAGTTCGATAATTTGGTAGGAATTATCATAATGTCTAATAAAAATAGCAGCCCAATTAGTGACATATTACACAATATTAAGTGACTATGTTGGGTGTAAAATATATTTATTCTGTGGTTTTGGATTCTCATTAATGGATGTCATCTGAATGGCTTGTATTTGTCATAAAGTTGTGGCGAATGAAGTTTTAATCACCCGTTAGATTCTTTAGGTTATAACTTTCATATAATATTACGAAATTAAACAAAGGCGACATAAAAAAAATCGATTAATTGTTGTTTTATACAAATAAACGGATTTTGTACATATTCTGTGGTATACTTATATTTATTGCATGTCTTAATATATAGAAAAGATTGCATTTTCCTGTTGCATTATTAACAATACATATTCGCAAAGTGCCTCTCGGTTGATGTTTAGAATTATCGACTCTCTATATTATAGTCACAAGAATAGCAAATTTGCAAGATAATATCATTAATTTACTTTCGATATTCACAAGCTGACCTAATTCTTGCCATCCCTAAGTAGCTTGCTACTAAAGAATTTAAATGTCAGATCAGCGTTTAAATTTCCAAACCAATCCACAACGGCGTGGGAATTAAATATCAGTATACACAAGAACCCTCAACATTATTTCGTTTTTTTCATTCGGTTGCGAAACAAAAATACTCATTCACTTCAAAGAACACTTTTAAATGTAAATAGAATTGTTCCTCAGTAAATATTTTCTTCCTTTTTTATTACAATGTTCGTGATTAATTTCATTTCAACTTAGTCTGTTAAATACGAGTACATAGCCTTTGTTAAGCAAATAAACTGCTACTCAGTGTTAGGAACAATGCTCATATAAATGTTTCAATCTCAGTGAACAAGAAAATCAATTCACTTGCAGAATGTGTTTAATATTGCCTTTATGTAATAGCACCGGCAACAACTACACAGTTTCATTCAACTTTAATGGCTTCAGAAATTAATAAGCAATTCGAACTTCAGCTAGTTTTAATATCGGAACAAGAATTCATAAAAACGATAGGAGTGCCTCAGGGAATGTTTTAGGACCGGCATTATTACTTGTCATTGATATTCTGCAAGGGACTCTCGGTGCCGTAACTTAAGGAAGGTCGGTGGATAATGTATGAATTTTGATAGGCGCTGAAGAACTTTGGATGTAACCGTGGCTTTCGAAAGATAAAAATATATTTTTTCGTTTTACTTACTTTACACTGTTATATGCTGATGATGTTTTTAATTAATAGCAATTTTTTTATGTTTTATTTATTTTTAAAGTGATAATTATTGTAATTGCAAGTAACATGTATTTTTATCTATTTCTACAACTTAACTAAGGGATGTAAATCATTGTAATCAGCGTCCTTAGGAGAGTGATAAAATTATTTTTTGTAATTTTATTCACTAATTATTAATATTAAGACCCGCTTTTTTAACACTCACTATATACAGATATAAACTAAATGTTGATGAAACTAAAGTTCATATAACACATTGAGAGTGTATCCACAATGTCTACTCGAAGTTTGCACCCAGTTCGTCGTGTTTGCATTGGCAATGGAAATCTGGATACAATATTGCAATTTTCTATTTGTTTTCATGCAGCAAGTATTATATTCAGATTTTATTTGCATCACTTCGCTTTTGTATATTGCATTATATTGCTCATTCGTCTTCCTTCTTGCATGTTATTAGTGTTTGTATTGTTGAAGTCTATGTACATCACGTATGTATTTACTTAATTCATTCATTGTACCAATATTTACTTATTAACCTTTCTCATATGTACGGACAATGATGTCTTCAAATCATCTTATTGAATAATAGAAAACAGAAAGACATTAAATCGCCTAACTAAACGGCATTGATAACGATGAACTAAAGGCTGGGCTGATATACATGCTAGAAATTACATAATATTTCATATGGTCTACTTTTTGAAACTAATTAACGAGAAACGTTAAGTAAAAAATGCAAACAGTTCTACTTTGAAGCAAATAGTGCAATCTCGTCTTCATTCGGAATATTAAACACCACATTAATACGTACGTTATACGAGTCTTTATAATAAGATCAAAGAAAACCTCACGTTAGATTAACGCAAGGACGCCTATATGAAGCCTAGTCCGAGTACCGAGAATTTTCATTGCAAATAATATTTCTGAATACATTAAAATGTATGTGTATATTATTTTACTTTAGTATTTGTAGAATATGAATTATCCTAAAATTAGTACAATTATGGTTTGTTACCCAATACATAATACGCTGTAGCGGTGAGGAGGTTTACTAGCCTTTTTCTCTTTGTGTAACACATTTGATCTTTTCATTAAACACAACACCAAATTAAGATAGTATAAATTAACAAATTGAAATGTACTGGCAATTCGTAGGTGGGACATTTTGTATACGGCTCGCCCGGGGAAGTACCACCGCTGCACTTATTTCTGCCGAGACCAAGTTGTTGTTATAACAATATTTTTCGGTTTGATGGATGTGGTTGCTAGCTCAGGTGTTTGCTACAGGCGACCTTCTAATCCTCGACGATGGTAAAATTTCTGTATGATTATGGACGGCAGTTGCCAAATATGATTGATGGGTGCCCGTATGCTGCTGGATTTTCATAAAAAAATGTATAGAATAAATTGACTTCTAATTTGAACATACATTGCTGGTAGTACAACGCTTGTAAAGCGACAAGAATTTCGCCGTGGGCAGACGGCGGTTGAAGTTCTGCAAAATGTTATAACTAAATATGCATAATAAAGTGAGTAACTTTATACAGGTATACTGTTGTGAAATTTCAAACGTAGAACTTTGCTAGTGAAGTTAATTACAACAAAAGGTATTATATGATCATAATAGAGATGTAAAGCACTGGTCGCACTGGCGAGGTTGCAGTTAGCGATCTGTGAACTAATAAAGTAAAAGGCTGACCGTTAGAGGCAGAATTTTCCACAAGAGTTCCCAATGGCTTAGAGGACACGTTAGGTTTTTTTAAATTATAGAATAGGCTTGCGTTTGGCCGCAATCTTCCCTGATGGTAAGCGCAGTTGCGACCTAAGATGGACCACGCATGCCTAGAAAAAGCCTATTCACCCTTACATTGAAAAGTCCTAGATTATATTTATCGGGGAACACAGACGCCGGAAGGGCATTCCACTCCTTAGCCGTCCGGATAAGAAACGATGAGCCGAATCATTTTCTTTCTTGCTTGTTATAAGGGTGTTAGTTCTTCTATACTGATAATCATTCTTGGATCATACAGATACAAATAATACAGTTTTAATATTTTTTAGACTATACGGCACTCTGGTGGGTAATGAGCGGGTGTCGACCGATCAAACAGTGGAGCTGCTGCTTCAGGAAACCAGAGATGCTGCTGACAGGTCGCGGGTGTACGTGCCGGATCATTTGAAATCAATGTTCAGGTCACAGAAGGATTTGCAGCAGGACATGTTGGGGCAGTGCCTGTTGCTAGCTATTACGTTCATGGACGTATGTGTCTTTATGAATATGGAAATCATAGAGAAACTGGTCAATCGGGGTGTTTGATTGTCTATGGTGCATATTTTTTTTGTCTGTGTATCGCATTTGGCAGTTAAATAATGCAGTACACTGCATTTAATGCAATATTTTTTGCTTAATAGTTAAGATATTAAATAAATGAAGTTGCCATATTGCATGTAGTGTTGAAACTATTATTGTTTTTTTTCTCCTTTATTTACCTACGACTTTACTAAAATATCAAGGAACAGACTAATGTCCAAAAAAGTAATACTGGTTTGATAGTTTTTCCAATTAAATTGTTATCAACGAATATAGTAAGTAAGGCGAGTTTTTTTATTTAAATTTTTTGATAACAATAGTTACTATTTAAATCTGGGTATTTTACCTATTATGCTACTTTAGCATATAATATATCTAAAGGCTGTAGCCAAGAAGCACTCCCGATGGTACTAATAATTTAACACCAGTAAGAAGCATCTCATTAACTCATATAAGGACTGTTAGATGGCGCTAGTTTACTATTTTAAAAATAAGGAAGTATTTATGTAATACATTTTATATGAAATGTTACAAAAAAATCTTCAACGAATCGCAGTTAAATTTCTTGGAGAGCAATGAATGAGATATAAACATCCATCCAATAATAGTCGTTCCTAAATAATCTATCTGGAGGTCAAAGGTGTTACCAACATTAATACGCCAATAATTTTATGTTGTCGATGATTCCCTGGAAGACTTTCAATAGTTTAATGAAAATTTTCATTGCTATAAACCCCAGTTCAAACCGGTTGAACTGTGATTACAATTATTTAAATAATAATAACAGCCGCCGACAGATGGCTATAGTCTCAGCTAATTGTGTGAATTAAATAGCAATAAACTTCAACAGATGTCGCTAATGAAGCGGGAAATTGTTAAATTTGGGATAATTGCTGTATTTCACAAAAGTTGGGTCTTATGTTAAAAGATTATTCCCTATAATGTTTTAGGGGCTATGTCTGATACATGTTGACTACATATGTATCATTCCATGTGCCTATTTGGCACTCCCAACTCCTGTATCATTCTTGCATGTTTATAGTCCGTTGTTAAAAAACTGGCACAGGATATAACGTAGTTTTCTTTTATGTTTCCACTATACTCTTCTGTATTAGACGATGATATTAAAATACTGTAAGGATTCCTTTTTAGACAAAGTTCACTATAAATGATCATCAACATGTTTCTACGTGTTAATTGTACACAGTACTTAACACCTGAACAAATAGATGTCGCTACTTTTTGGTAATATCTAAAGTCTAGATTGCAGAATATTCTGGAAAGTTAAGATTCTATTTAACAAAAATATTGTAATGTTTTTGTATTCCAGAATGGTCTTTGTTACTGTACACATTAGCGCACAGAAAGAACCAAACCAGTGATTATATAACATTGCAATGTTGATAATCTGTTGCTAGAAATCTTACTGAGTCTGAACACCTGTCAGGTAAATGGCCTATTTTTCGGGTGTTTACATATACGAGAATATTTAAGTTCGACTAAAATTAAGGAAGGTAGTACACTAAGAAATAAAACCGCATTGTATTGCTTCAGTTGGACTAAAAAGTGTTTATTTGATAAAATACAACGAGCTTACTTTTTACAACATTTTACTTCTATTAATGACAAAAAAAAAACCAAACAAAACCCTTAATACAAATAATAATATACATAAATACCATGGTATCAACTCAAACGCATCATATGTAACTAAAGTAAATGCAAATCTAGGCAAGAACGTTACAATTCAAATAAAATATAATCTAAAGGAAAATAATATTAATAAAATTATAATAATAATAAAAAAATAACTATATAATAATGTTACACCGAGAAGGTCTATGCAAAAATTCCTACTGATCACACTTACACTTTTTTGACCTAACCAAAGTCGAATTTTGTATTTAATACTGATATCATTTTGGAAGAGCTACAAAATATATTTACAAATCGTATTAATAATTTCGTATAATGCCAACGTTTAATTTCTTCACCTGGATCTGTGACCATGTCGCAACCGACTGCTTTTTTTTTGTTTTCCTTATTTTTGGGTAAACGATACATATTTGAAAAAACTGAAAACGTAAATCTGTTCAACTGTTGTGTAAAAAGTTAGATCTTGTATTCTGGGATTGTCTAAAATCAATTTCATATAATCTATCTCGGTGTTATTGTATGTAAGAAAATATACTCTAATGTAACATA
>DWQQ01000657.1:0-10762 GCA_018244775.1 Oxynetra roscius flavomaculata
CAGGCGCTCAGTACATAAGTGATGATCAACACCCTCTTCCTTCCGAACCTATCCAACACCAACAGACACACGAAGTTCGCCGGTATTTCTACGAATCCAACCAACATAAAGTTCACATACATATTACCAGCCAAGGAAACAGAATTTATTGACAGTCCATAATAAACAAATGTACACGTTATCCACAGAAACGAACACACTATCACTCTTTTTAATATAACGCTGGAGTTGAGCACTTTCATAATGTTTGACGGTCCTTTGTCCTCTCTCACTTCATTCGAAGCATTATCATTTTCTTTTTCTTCGGTATCTCGTAGTGGTGACTTTTCTAGTTCGTTTAAGGGAGAAAGTACACTGTCAGACAACACGACTTTATTCATCTTTGCTGCCTTCTTCAATATTTCGGATGCTTCGTGATAACGCCCTTTGCTTATTAACCAGCGAATGCTTTCGTTCAAAATCCATAAGTATGAGATAACGCAAATCGCCGGTGTGTAGATAATCCTTAGAAGATTTCTCCAGCTTTGTAACCACCAGGACAGAGCTGCGAGTGTCATGAGCCCCATGACGTAAACGGCATTTATCATGGTGTTTCCAAACACTCTGCCTTTTGGTCCGACTAGCTCCATCGCTGAAATAAAGTGGAGAAATTTAATAGAAATGTTTGTCGTTCAACTCATCTAATATACGTACGTATTTCTGGATTCGGCCTTCTCACCACAATGAAGAGAGAAATAATCTTACTGTGGCAGTGATTTTTACCTCAAAGCGAAGAGAGTAGGTGTTAGAGGATTAGATGAGCCATTTGGCTGATTATAAAGAACTAAATACGGTAAGAAAAAAAAATCACTATTAAGGGGTGCGTGAATTCATTTGTTTTTGTCAAGGCACAAAAACAGCTTCAATTATCATTCACTCATTAATTGAATACCCATTCGGCCTTAACCCCACTTTAGCTTCGACATATAAACATTGCTGAACTGAAAAGCCTATTGAACATTAAAATAGTTTGTATTTATTTCTGTATGGAACGTACACGAACTAGTAAAATCTCATCACGCTGATCTATTATTTCCTTTTATTCATTCGGCCTTTTGTTAACTTCAATAATAAAGGGGTGATTATGTTAATGGATACTTTTATACGATAAAAATGTAGCGAAAATAATTCAAGAATTTTCTTATTCATATCCATGATGGATGAATTTGTGTAGTTCGTTTATTAAGAATACGTGGCTCAAAATATATTAAATACGTTAACCATAATTACTCGGAAAAGATTAAATTATTATTACCATCTAAACATATACCTACTTCGTTGCTGGTCGGGACGGTTTGAAAGAGAAATATTGTTTGTGTTGAAATACTTGCCAATAACAAAAGCAGTGCTGTAAGCGCCAGCACCCAATCCCGCCTCGAGAAACTCGAAAGCGACCAACATAGGGTAGTTGACGGCAAAGGATCTGAGCAAGCCGAATATGCCGTTCATGAGCGACGCGATGGACAGAGCCAACTTCCTTCCGAACTTGTCCGACATGATCCCGGTTAGGGGTAACGAGACGAAGAGACCAGCGTTATGGATGGTGCCTATTAAAGTCCTCTTCCAGTTTTGACAGCCGAGCTTGAACTAAAACAATAATTAAAAATGAAAGCGAAACTTTTAAAGAACGAAGAGCCACTCTTTCTTGTGGTTTGAGTTATTTGAGTGCGTAAATTGCGATTGATACTATTTTTCCATCCGAAGCACGCGTAGAAGAGATCCCTACGTGAACGCTACGTTGAAATATAAATTTTTCCTTATCAATATAAAAAAAAACGGGTATATATGAATAAATAGTCATTATATGATGAGGAAGCAATAAATAGGAGTATAGACGGATGAAGTTACAAGGCCACACAAACTCTTAGACGTGTTACTAGCCTCAAATAGAAAGAAGAAAGAAAGAAAGAAAATAATTTATTCACACACAAAGAAAATATAAACAAAATAGCAAAAACAGAAAAAATATATATAATAATAAACGAGAACGAAATTTTAAGTAAATTAAACAAATCGACAAGACATATATAGATTGTTACATGTATACATTATACATGTATACATATATAGATTGTTACGTTTAGGGACAAAATAAATATCGGTGCTCATCACATAAATAATTATCTAGGGTGGGAATTGAACCCGCTGCTCAGCAGTTACGGTTACTAACAAATTGCTTATTTATTTCGCGTTGATTTGTATTAATTCTTACCTACTTTAATTTCCTTAATACTTATGTACTGTATTGTTACTTTAGTTCATATAAAATACATAAAAATGACAACAATAACAAATAAAATTAAAAATGGTACCATCAGCTAAACCGCTAATATTGTGAGTGGATTACCTGTTGGACCTGAGCTGCATGTAGTTGTAAGGACGTGCGCGGTATGGTACCGGTTGTCGAACGGCCCAACGTTGCGTGTGTAAGGTTTCTGTTTGTGGTTTGTTGTGGCTGTGCGAAACCAAGGAATATTCGTTTTCTTCCATATACTTGGACTTAAAATTGAAATATAATAAAATATCATACTGGACCATAAAGCATTGAGTTATCAATTGTTATTGTAACAGATTTATTTCCAAGTGAAAAGAGGGGTTTGTCGTCCCCATACGGATCCCTAACGAGCTATCAATCACACATCTCTCCACCGTCTGTACGTAACTGATACTACAGCGTTTTTCGACTTTTTACTTTGCGCCTGCGACAGACAAAACGCACTTTTGAAAACATTACTAATTTCCTCCGCATATCAAGTTACCGGTGTATCTACGTCTGTTTCAAGTTTTACAAATATTTGTTTAAAATGGATCACGGTATATTCTTTGACTTTACACGCATTTATTTTAGATATTCCATTCGAAGGTCTTATCTCTGGTGTTCGCCAGCTTGACATGGGGATCTCCGGAAAAAGGAAAGTGCAAACAGCACTCACTTTGGATTTAAGGTATTTTGCTTACTGATGTTATATTTATTTAAACTAAGTATTCAATATACTTTTCGTTTGTTATAACCAAGTTTAAAAGCATTTATAAAGAAACACCTTGCGAAAGGAAACAGGTAACTTTAAGGATAATAGCAATCGTACAAATGTGCTCCTAACTGTCGATGTCTGTTCTCACAATTGTAATTTTAAGAAATGTCATAAAGTCAATCGGATTATTCCGCATGGGAATATTGGATTTATGAAAATGCTCGATTCAATCGAATTGTCGAGTGACATGCAAGTGTCCTCTATATTATTTTCCTTTGCACTACTTTTTATTAACGTCAATATCCCTTTAGGTACCACTTTATTCAGCTATTAATCGTATGTTAATAATATATTTTTAAACGTCACCTGAATAAGCTCTTATCTTTATATTATATTTTATTTCTACTTTATATTATATATTTATCTTTTATTTTATATGTATAGTAAGTTATGTTGGTATAAAAAATGGACAACGGTAATTAAGAAAATTCTATTATTAGTAACTCATTAATATTTTGGTCTTCAAATATATTCATTTACTCAGATTTGACTTGTATTCAAATAAGTGATTACTACATTCCATATTGAATACACAACTTCGATTGTAAAACGATTTCCGTAACTTTATATGTTAAGCACTGAAAGAGCAGTCATCCAAGTATATATTAAAATGTATAAAACAGCGACATCTTTAGACGAGTAGCTTGCCCCAATAGTATTTTTTTCAATCTTACATTGACATCTATCGTCAAGAGGTATTCCTAAATATCATACTCCAATACTTATTGTATCCATGAAAAAAAAATGTAGATGGCCCATTAATAATGTACGAATTATACATAAAATAGCAACCGGTCTATTTATACATAATAAACAATGTATAACAAATAATTACAAGTATTCCTTAGATAATAATACGAATTGTTATTTAATTTTTTGGTAAAAATGTGCTACAGAAGTTACTACTATTATAATAATTATTAATTTAGAAGAGTAATGTATAATGCAGTTATTTTTACTCCAGCGTTTTTCCGATTGTCACGGCGCATAGATAAGTACTAATATATATGACACAGCGTCACACTTGCAAACTCCAAGGAATATTTCCTTTAAATTCAAATAAAATAAATTCCATAAATATCACATCTAATTACTGTAATAAGTTCTGAATGATTTTTTCAGGTTATTGATTATTTCGAAAAGAATTTCATTTCTCTTTAGTTCTTGGTTTTTTTTTAATTTAAAATTAATTAAATTTTAATGGTGGTGTTAACTTATTAGTTAGTATTTGAGCCTCCCAATCCGGCGTCTTCAATAGGAGTTCGTGACACGCACCTCACTTACGTAATGATCATAGGTAAGTATAAGGTGTTCATCATCATGAAGTTTTGTACACATATTTGTAAGTGTGTATTCAAGGACATAAGATATTTAAAAAATATATATTGTTGAAAAATAAATATTAAACATTTTGTTGTTGGCATATACGAGAACGAATACATTGTATATAATTCAACGCCACCTGGTATCATAATAAGTAAAAGCTATGGTCTGCTTACTATTCTATTAAATATATTATCAGCTATTTTATTATTTTCTTTCACCTTAGGCCTCCGCAACCGGCGTGTATGCATGGAGAGACTGATGAATGTAGACGAAGCATTTCAGGTTTGTAAGGATAGAGATATTTGGCACTCCGTGCTCTCTGCCCACCCCACTAGGGACCTAGCGTGACGGTTATTTACCTTTAGGCAATACTTAAATGTTTTTGCATTTGATGTTGCACTTAAATTTAGGTTAGGGGACTACAACTGTACATCTTTTTAATTCTTACTCTGTTTCCAATTATTTTCAAATGCCTAGCAAGCGTAATCACATTTCCCTAACTAGGAATTCACCACGTGCCTAGGCGCTGAAAATTTTTCGATCAAAAGAATCTTCTGTTGATGCACTTAGGCAAAATTGTTTGATTCGTTTTTACGCGTGCAAAGACAATAACCTAGTAATTAAAATAAAATCGTTCGTTTAGTAAAATATAGATGACTATAAATAACAATGAAGGAAATCACAAGGAAATTTGAACGTCTTGATTCTCCATAATTGTCTAGCGCCTGTAACAAGTCTATCACGCCGTATGAGCCAACGTGTTTGACTATTAAAAATATTTTCATTTTGAAAGGAGACTGAATCCGATAAAACGTTTAAATTCTATTTTGTTCATGAGAAAACTTGCGATTGTAATACATATTATATATAAACCGATCATTGGCTGTGAAGAAACGAATATCATAATAATTTTGAGTCCATTTGATTTTCTCTAAATTCGTATTCAGTTCTCGCATTTTAAATTGGTATTGCAAGTGGCAGCCCAAATTTGAAAAAAAAATATTCGACAATTTCTAACTTACCCTATGCTTCGCTGCATGTGTTTTTATTTATGTAATAAAGTTACTGCACATTTCCTCCACACTTCTCTCTGTACGTGCCACATTGCTAAAGTTGTGGACTTTATCATTATTAACCCACACCATAGTTGGGAACTCAATAAAATAAATAACAAAACCAAAAAAAATAGTAAATTTTATTGCTTCGAAATGGTGACCCATTCGGTGCCTTCTTTCTCCGACGACCTTTAAGGCAATCCTCGGTGTTGTTTTAAAATCACGCTCCCGTGGCCACTAAGCTGTAAATCTTCCAATTCGCTTCGGAAGAGCACGGCACGGAGTAAGTGTAAATCCCGTGCATAGCTGCAGAACATCACAAGCTATAATACAATGTTATATATACTGCGGATTAGTATACCATTACATTAGGCAGTACTGGCAATTGTTTTAGCGCCAAAAATTCGCACAGCGTTAAGATAAATTGGAGCAATCAGATCTCAAATATCGAAATGTTGAATACACGTTCTTGAATCTTTATATATATTAAAACTTGAAAACGAAATAAAGAGTACAGTTAAGTGTATACATGAACTTTACTATGTAATTTCAAATACAAGCAAATATATTACACCAAATTTGAATATAAAATAAATGGTTAACTGTAGTTAAACTAAAATAAGTCTCATCTAACATTTCAGTTCAACTATAATGCTGCAATCATGGAAATTAAATAGTAAACATTTTTATAAATGGCACTTTATAATACAATTTTTTACACAAATTTTATTTGCGTATCGCACATTTTTTTTTTATCCATCAATTAAAAAGTAAATAAAATAAATAATAAATACAGTATGGTGTAATTAAGTATTATGGACTATTAGATCAATATTAAAATTTATTAATATACAAAATTACATCTGCTCTACCCGAATTTCATTACTTGTGACACTGAAATACTTAAAAAATGGTGAATATAATTTTATAACAAATTGGCTTAAACACACAACATAACAATGAAAGTAACATATATTGTATATTTAAAAAGAATATGAATACCACATAAAAAGCTACTTCCATAAGAACCCCAGCAGGACCGACCAGGGAACTAATACACAGCAACATTTGTCTGTCCATCCTAAAATGCATTGTGTAATGCTTTCAGTGTCGTTTTATCCCAAATTGCTACTACATATTAATCCATTATATTCTGAGTCATGTGTTATTTTTAAGCTAGTAACTATGATTGCAATATCCAAATTAATTTTAGGCTAACAAAAAAATTTCCGTCTTATCAGCGGTTTGTCCTCATCACTATCCGAAAAGCAGGCTGCAAAGCCACTTTTGTCCCTCAAGGAGTCTTTTCTCAAAGATTGTCTTGTTTTATTCACAGCACGTCTACCACCACACTTTGCACTAGGTGAAGAGCTAGGCAAACCACCTGGCTCCTTTTTGGGGCTTTCACTTGCAGAGTCCTTCCTTAAGTTTTGTCCCATATCGGCCAATTTCTTAGCAGATGTAACATGTTTCTTTTTACCTACACCTTTACTGACTGGAGTAGTGACATTTTTCAATACACTAGAGTTCATATGGTCCATCACATTATTCACCCGACTCTGAGAACAACCAGACTCTTCCAAACCCATCTGTGTTACACCAATTCTCTTACCGCTCCGAGTCCTTGACACCAAACTAATGTCAGGATGTTCATTTTGATTTATAATTCTCAATTCTCTTAATTCTCGAGGCAATTTTTTCTGTATTACTGTCGAATGTTGGCGCAAATTCTCAGGATACTGTGTAAAGACTTTGGAATGATTTCTATGCCTAGTAGGGTACCTTGACACTGCACTGCTTTTAGACTGGAAGGAAATATTCATTTGCCCACCATCTTTATCACCTTCTTTAGTTGCATCATTTTTTATATCCAACAATTTCAGCTCAGACGTACTATGGTCCACTTTCAATGACTTTTCATGGTTATTGTTATTTACTGTGACTAGGTTGAGGACATTTGGTGATGAGTCTGTGTTATCATTCAACAGTGGCTTAGGAATTCCAGTATTGACAGACTTGTTTACACAAATAATGATTTTGCTCTCATCTTTCTGTAACTTTTGCTGCGACTCCTTTACTAGGTTCCTCCCAGATTTATTCCTGACTTTCTGTGGAGTTTTAGAGTTCAATTTTGTAGACCTGATATAGTTAGCAGTAAAACCAGACACATCACTGATATCTTCAAATTGACCATTTGGTAAGATTTCATTTTTCAACTGTTCTTTTAAAACTGTATCTTTTTTATTTTTGCATGTTTGTACTTTCTTCCCAGATTTATCCATTTCATTGACATATACTCTTTGTTGTGACTGATGTACTCCGTTTATGCCACTAGAGTTAAGTATCTCAAAGGAGCCATCCAACTGGCTACTGTAATTAACATTTTGTTGTGATTTACGTAAGCTCCTTCTCAACGTAGTAGGTTTTGGTGTAGATGTTAGCATTTTGTTTTTCTTCGGAACTATTGTACGAGTCTTCCTCAGTAGCTTTGAAGTCTTAGCTTTATTTGGAATGGAAGCATTTCTTATGTTGAAATCAACATCGGACCCCTGAGAGTCAGATTTACTACTGCTATACCAAGACTTATTATATTGTTTCTGAGATCTCTCAAAATAAATATTTTGGTATCTCTCACCAGACAAAGATTCATCATCATCAAGTAGTCTCACTCTTCTTTTTTTATTTTTGGGCGAAGGCACCTCTTCAGTAACACTGGGCTCACTGCTGTATCTATACTTAGAGCAGTGAGCCTCCTCAGTCTTTTTCTTATATAAATTTTTGTATCTGTAGAGACAGGGAGCCCGTCGGGTGCAAACCCAGAACGTTATTTCCTCCATCAGGTTCACGTTAAGGAAAGGCGGTTGATAAAGGGGGGGTTGGTCTCGGGGTAACGTAGGTATTGGGATGCGACGGGGTTGCATAGGAGGTCGAAGCGCGCGACGACGAGGCGCGCCAAGCAGCGCAGGTGCGAGAGCCAACTGCACCTCACGAGTGCCTGCAGCTCCTCGCTTCCGCTTAACTCCGCGCCTGCCCGCCACCGCTTTGACACCATCTCCATTTTCTTCACATTCCATACACCTAGAACACGGCACAAACGCAATAAAATGAAAAAATGTTTTTAAATTGCCAAAATCTATTAGATGTGAAGGCCAATCTTATCAAACACTGAGGCGTACCACTAGCGAGAGTGGTAAATGTTAGAGACTAGGGACACTGTGACGCCGTTCCTTCACTTACGAATTAGACGAATCTAGTCCAAAAGTAAACACTTACCTTTGGAAAAGCACCTATAAATAATCTTCGATTTGCGAGTATTCTTAATACTTCAATGAAATTAACTCAAATATATTATTAACTACATCCAACGAACAATTTTTTCAAACTGTAACCAGACGACAAGGAAGGAAACTAAACAAACTTTTCGATGGAAATTTGGAAGCTGTGCATCATTGTGTTAAAAATTCTTTGAGTGGAATTCATTTATTTTATTTGTGAGTTTTAAAAATATTTCAATTATAATAAATTTACAGAAAATAATAAGAAAAAGTTAAATCACAGCACAGGCCGCAGTAACACAGCAAGCATCGTATATAGATTACAGATAAGTAGAATTGTTACAGATGTGATACGGCAAAGTTAAAGTAAGAAATACATTACAGAAAAAATATTTCACGTGCATGAAATATATTTAAAAAGTTACATTATAATTGCTTTTATTAACATAATAATTATGTTATATTAGACAGAAAAGCATACAACAATATTAACAAATTTTACTAATACTTTTGTTCTTTAGCTAGCGCGCACTGTCATTTTATTCAATAATAATTATTATTTCATCGCAACTTGAATTTAGGTTGATATTGATAATTCGTTAGTTAATTTCCGTCCACTGCCAATTTTTAGAGGATATGTAGTATATTATCTACAATAATACCGTAGAGTAACCGTCAAACCGACGTACAATTATATTCTGTGTTAGATAGACTGTCAATGGAACAAATTTGCGGGTAAATTTGCGTCTCCTGTGTTTATTGTGATGAAGAAATTGTAGATTTTGATTACAAAATGAATGACATTCAAAATCTTATCGATCGTCAACTCGGTATTTGTAAGTTTTGCTTTGTTTATAATAGTGTACTTAGGTATTAGTATACTTAGGGAAAAAGTGTTTAATAAATAAAATACTTATAGATTGCCGCTTTAACTACGACAATATCCTGAAGAGGCTGGTGGTGAGTGCAGAGGAATCTTTCTATGGGCTGCAGAATGCGGCGTCACCCGTTGCTTTCGAGCAGGACCCACCAATATTTGCATGTCGGTTTTCGGAGGCACCGGGCTTCGAACAGATCCTAGCTCTCGCAAACGAGGATGGCAAGGTCGCTATTCAGGTATACACCTAACAAGTATTTACTTACCATTCATATATGATGGACTTTAAATAAGCCATTTTGATTATTTTCTTTGAGCAAAAGGATGTAGATGCTACAACTGATTTCATGTTGACTGTTGTCGCGTTCGATGGCTGTCGCTCCTATATTTGGGGTTGCACTTAGCAGTCCTTTATATTCAAGTGAGGATTACTAACAAGTGCCTGTGTTTCATATAAATGCTATCTAACAATGTGTACACAAAGCACTCAATTGTTGACAAATAAATGTTACCGGCCAGACACACACTCCTTCACTGTAGTTATTATCCAAAAAATTACTATTTGGTGTACAATGGGATTTATACCACAGTAACAGTAACTATCTAGCCTACCTTTCAATTATCCTCACTCAGCCACCCTACTTATTAGATGTGGCGATTTATTCTATATGTCCTTCATTAAAATCAGTGCGGAAAGAATGCTTCTACGACACCATTGATAACATTAAATCACATTTGTCACAAGCATAGACAAACATTCCGAAAGAAGTTTACCAGGACTTTTTTGCAAAGTGGAAGCAGGTTGGAGAAAGGAGAGGAGAATGTATGAATACGGGAGAGATGCACTGTGGAAAAGAAGTGACCAATACTGTGTAAATTGCTAAATACAAATAAAAAAAAAGAAGTTTAGCAATTTTTTAAATAGACCTTGTGTGTCACCTGATCAGAATTGATCCATTCTGTGCATGCATTTCACTGGTTGTGTCTGAAATTATCCAAAGATATAAATAAATAAATAAACCGTCACACCAGGTCCCTAGCGGGGTAGGTAGAGAACACCGAGTGCCAAACATCTCTGTCGTTACAAACCTGACGTGCTTCATCTACATTCATCAGTCTCTTCATGCATACACGCCGGTTTCGGAGGCTCTTGACTCC
>DWQQ01000658.1:0-10760 GCA_018244775.1 Oxynetra roscius flavomaculata
TCGCATACAACGCTGGTCAAGTTCTGCTGTCCCTATACATGTTTTATGAGGCGAGTTACATGAGATATACAATACGTAATTTATTGATTTATGTATACACCGATAAATTAAAGTAAAATTACTAATTATACGAAAAAAGGTATGTACAAAATTATTGCGTATTCATGAAAATTGTTATTCACGGTGTACATATACGCTTGCCTAATAAATAATAATAAAAAAAGAAAGACAGAGGTATAAGACTATAATATATACAAATTCATACCATTTATGTAGATTTATATTATTGAAATCAAACATAAAGCGTACTGATAAAAGAATTAACACGCAAGAAAAAAAAATATGTACAGCTGTCAAAGTAGCCACCAACCACTGACTGGTCGTATTTGGCAATTGGCCGCCTATTGTCGTTGCAATAATCTTCAAAAAAAACTTCATTCGGCGGCCATACAGTGTCCTCTATCCTTGAGTCTCTCGTCAAAAGAATAGAGATGCAAGTATCTCGATTTCTTAATTTGAGACGATTGTCTCACCAAAGGAACATAAGATGAACGATATTATACAAAGCTGCACTGACGTAGTTATAAGAGAAAGAACGACGTAACAAAGAGACGATTGTTGATAATAATTATTGGTGATGAAACGGTGGAATCATTATTACGAAATTTCACAGCATTTCGAATGCATTCTTATTGATTTAATATAACTTTGAGTGAAATTTATAGATTGCAGCTTTGCACGTGCTGTAATATTTCACCATGACATTATGTTTTAGCGTTGCTTCAATCAGTAGTACCATTCCTTGCTAGTCGCTGATACAACAACTGTCTTTCATCATTCTTAGCGGTGTCAAGGCGCGTCATTAAATCATTTTCCTAGCCATGCACCCGTGACGTGTAGGAAAAGTATTGTTAGTCTCAATCTTATTACGTAGATATAAAGGTCAAAATTAAGCGTTGCAATGAAGTAGCTGTTTTTTATGTAAACTTGAGACAACATTGTCTTGTCATCGAGGTAGATAGGTTAGATTAGCTTAGGGAATTGAAAAGAATAGTGTGCTTATATCAGCTGTTCGTGAGAATTGTTGTTTGGGAATTTGATAAGAACTAAGTTTTGAAAATGGTATTTTAAACAGGAGTCATATTTATTTCTTATGTATTCCACGTAGCTCATCTTTAATTTGAATGCAAATAGGCAACAACGTCATCTCTAACAGTAAACTTTATGTAGACAACAATAAACGCAAATGCATTGTCAACCCTTTTACGTGGATCGAATCACCATAGTTACCGAAATTTCTAGAAATCCATCAGCTTCTAATTCTAATCAGATTTTTACATGTTTCTTTCTATAATCTATTTTCACAATTGATGACTTTAAAAGAAAAGTCATAAGCAATTGCACCACTGTCAACTTTTTTAGCACTATCCATACTTTGCAAACCGTTGAATAGAAAATAAAAACAATTTTCTTCTAAATACAATATATCTGCATTTGGACATTTGATTTTATCCTCCTCTGTTCGAATAATATAGTTAAAGTGTTCAATTTTAAATTATCTATCATTCATATTAATTCAATCGACAATTTGTATTCTCTGAATTAAATTATAGTTGCTTTGAATGAATATATGCTTAGCTTGGCATCACTTTTAAATTTAAAAATAAGTAATTATTTGCCTATCCTGTGGTCCAATTAGCGGCAGATCTAAGAATACATATTTTTCATGACTTAAAAAGGCGCTTCCCGTAAATTTACGCTCAAGTATCATTCTATATCTAAATATAAAGATTAAAATGTTTTCATATTCTGACACTAATTTCTTCCACGTTAGTCAATTACTGTGCCCGTCATTCACTTAGCACAAACGGTCAAGGCACTAAACGTACTCGCGAATGATGCGCTTGAGGTAATTGTATACGCAATATCCACTTCTAGAATATTTAACACGTAAGGTTATACATATGATACGATAATAGCGTTACGCCGGATGATTCCATCCTTTCGTGAAATGTTTCGTGTGCACTTTTGATCATTTGTACCAAGGTTTGCATGTTCCGTTTCAGTTTGAATACATTTATCGTCACTTCTCTCTTTTAGTGCATAAAAGGTTCCTTTGGTGTACTTTAGGCTTAAGCAACGTCATTTCCGTGGTGTTTTATTAGTTCATTCAAAGGTTGCTTTGTAGTAGGAATGATCTCGGTTACGCAGTGACACAATCCTTTATTAACACAATAAATCAACTTTTGTGATGTTATCTCATTTCAGTTTTGCAATTCAAAATATTTTATGACTGAACTTATGAATAAATAGTTATGGTTGCTATTTCCTACGGACATTAGTAATATATATAAAAAACGAAAAAATATATATTTCATACCATCCCCCAAATTCATATTCTAATTTGTTTTCAGCACTTAATGTCTGGTTGGTGGGACGACTACAGCCTTACGTGCCAGCCTGTGGACTACAGCGATAGTGAAAAGTCGAGAAGGGTAAGTTTAAAATAATCGTAGATATTAAACATACAATATTTAATTATTCGTTTAATATTCATCGACATTAGTTTTTAAAGACAGTGTATATTGATGCTGAAACATAAAAAAGTACGTAGTGAAATTTTAATACCCAAGAATAAAATTTACGATGGCTTCAAATTTCTTAATCAGCAAAAATATATTATAAATTATTATCAAAACAAAACAGACGAAGCATGACACTAAAAGTGAGTAATCGTAGCGTTTGGGTAAATTAATGCAACATCCTCTAAAAATAAACAAAATATTCTCGTAATGAAGTTACATTTGTAATTACTGTAACTGCAACTGTAAGGCGCTTGTAGCCCTGACTCAAATGTATACAGATGGCAACCATCTGTAAAGTTAGGCAACACTGGGCTTAGATTAGCCTCTGGCTGAATAAATAGCTACAAAATAATTGTAAGAATTTTGAAAGAGTTTTAAGCTGTATTTTAAAGAGGCGAGTTCAGTCTTTTTATGTACCAGTATGTCGGTGACATTAAAGGTATTTTGAAAACTTCTTGAGAATATTCGCTCAGCTAATTCTCAGTTAAATCAATATAGCTGAGTGATGAAGAAACCTAACCACATAAACCCAGCAGTGAGGGGTTAGTAAAAGTTTGCATTTTACTTAAATTTTCGTACTGACACTGATTTCTAATATTTTCAAAATTATTATTGATTTGAATTATTTATTGTAGTTCAATTAAAATTCACTTGAAATAATATTTACTCTGTGTGACTATATAAAATACCGGACAAAACAATACAATGGTACAAAAATACCACAATTGTATTATTAATGAGGTTTGATATACATATATGTATTTGCCAAACTGGAATCGAAACTGTATAGTTACGTTAAGTAACCGACCACACTCACCGCTCAGTGTGTAAATTAATGTACATTTTTAAAGTTAAATATCGCTTTCTATAACGCTGAAGGGAACATCTTGAGGGAGACTTCACACCTTAGATTTCTCCATATTGCTTTGTAGAGCGTAAGAAATCTGCCAACACGCGTTCAACTATATCTTATCTGGAACTCCCGCGTCCAACAATAGAACGATGATAGAAGTTGGTAATGATAATGTTTTTAAAAGTTATATTGCTGACTTGAAATATATTATATGAAATACCATAATGAACGAATTGAATGAAACGAAATAAAGAGTAGATTAAGCGCGATTATTCTATATAATTTATCAGAAGAAATTTCGGAATCCCGGCAGCAGTATTATTTTGTATATATAGAAAGCAAACGGTGCCATGTCGTGTTGGTAATAATGTATACTATGCAGAGTTCGGTAAATGCAAATAATTACTATGTAATGTAGAGCTGACTATCTCGTTCGACCGACCGAATGTCGATGTCAAACGAGCTTGGCTGTATCAATGGGAATGTGTGAATGAATTGCTACATGCGCAGAGACGGCGCACGGATGAGGAACTCCAGTCGAGCGCGAACGTACGCCTTGTCTGGATAATTATATCCGTACCAAGCGTGAATAGGTTGATAAGTCGACTTACATTTTTTTATTGTTTGAATCATAATAAGCATTAGGTTTGCTTAATTTATTCGGTTAATGAGGTTAATTATCTGAAAACTCCAATCCATTTTAATCCATCCATTCAGATGAAAAAGTAATTCAAGTAACCTTAAATAGGATAACCAGGTAAAAAGTAAACCTTAAAAGGACTGCCCTGAAAAGAGTTCAGTTTCGACTTGTCAACTTATTCACGCCTGGTACGGACATATATTCAGTAGAACTCAGATCGAAGGACCGGAATAATAACTAAGAGCAATACTTACAATAACGTCACACTAACTTATACAAATCCTTGTGTAATCGAAGAACAAAGATTACTTTATACTGTAGTAAGTCCCCAAGCGAAATATCTATTTATTACGAACTAAGCCTAGCCTATCTACATTACATAGAGCTCTGTAACGTAGATACTATAGTTTATTTATTTACCTGGTAACTAGTTTATCTGTTATAATATAAATATCTTGTTAAACTATATATCAATTAAATACTGCATGTTACTTCAATCAATCTGAACAATGAAACAAAGTTTAAATGGTAGAAAATAAATAATCTTTTTATTAATACAAAAAAATAGTAATCTTAACCGTTCATAACTGTAATTTACTTAACACACATACATATGTATTAAATAAACATGCATGTGGTACTCTGTCGACCTACCATACTATTCAAATGATCAAAATTGCTGAGTAACAAAATGAAAAAAAAACACGTATTTTACGGCACTTCTCGAATTTTGACATACTATTAGTACGAATACGAATACAACATACCAATAACCATATTCGATTCAGGGTATCGTTAATAACAAATCACTGGCCTATGTTTATTATCATTATATCGATCAAAGGAAGCAGTCTGTTACTAATTGCTATTATTACTAAAAAAAATATCATTAGCCGAGTCTATTTTTTGTTTAAATGGATTGTTGAATTTAATAATACTTTTCGGTGTTAACCGACGTTCACTTTAACCAGATGCAAATTGTTACGACATATCAACTCGTTCGCTAGTAGATAAATAACTTGTTGTTGCAGTCTAGCGGGTGATTTTAAGTGCTCTTTGGAACCCACAACCGTCAACTCGTATATTCATTTGAAAATAGAAGTAAAGTACCTTTCGCCATCTGCCACTTACGTGAAACTCATGCATATATGTCTGTCTAGCACATACTTTAAATTGAAAAACAAAACTGCAAGCAACGCTGGTTAGCGGCTGAAATAGGTGAAGCAAAGGAAGTCCGAATTGGAGTTATACCATTTACTTGTTCATGCAACAGTGAAAATGAAATTGATTTTCAATTATATACAATTTGAAAACGACCAGCGACTAACATTTATCAATCCAATAAAAATTCTGTATATTTCCAGCGAACGACTTTCTTCTTTTTACAACACACGTCTATACATTCATAGCTGTTGATGAAGTGAACTTCACAGAATGGCACTTGCTTCGTACTTTCGAAATATTTGTTTATTTTACCCGTACAAAAAGTGAAATGTCATTTGTGGGTGGAACCTGTTTAAATATTTTATATCCGCCAGAATGTCAGGTCAAATTTATCTATGGGCGGACAAAATAGCAATATTGGCAGTAATGATTTTTAAATATACTTTTGTACATTCACGAAGAGTGGTCTTAAAATTTGTTGCAATTCACAAAACATATGTTAAGCATTCGATTTCGGCATTTCCAAATATTCCGCATAAACGCGCTTGTCGTACGAATGTGATCCGTTCTAAAAATAAAATGAGGTTTTTCATGTGTCGTAATAATCACGGTTAATAACAACATGAAGACACCATTACGACGGCCATCATCACTAGATTATTCCAAAAATGTTGTACATGGCGTTAAGCCGTACGATTTCAAAATAACCCGGCAAAACTTTTATGAATTTTACAATTTGTTCGAACGTTTTTTTTGGCGGGAATTATCGAATTTCATTATCACCCCAACGCTGCTACTTCAAACACATTCTCGATTGGATGGGATCTTACTGAATTATTCATTTTGTGGGATAGTGACCACAATATTTCTATTACCAATCCATTATGCATTATTATACTATATTATTGGAATATGAACATTATTAATAATAATCGCTTAAAATAATTATTATATTATGTATTACTCGATACATGGGAAAACAAATAAAAAAACTACGTTCAGGCCACATCAAATGTAAGTATATTCTGCGAGAAATATTAAAAGCGATGTACGACTCGATGAGTTAGTGATTCTGACTGAGGTTGTTGGTTTGATATCCACCCAGGACAAATATTTGTATTAAGACAAGTGCATTGGTTCTGGGTGTAAAACTATCTATATATATCAACTGCCTAGTTACTGTAGCACAGCTTCAGCCTAGTTTGGCATCAAATGGTCGTATATGAAGTTGTTCCAAGAAGATATCATTTTATTCAGTTGAGTCTATCGGCTTGTAGCGTTGCGAAAATAGGTACTTGCGCGACGCAACGTAATTGAGCCGACGCGTAACGCACGACGCAAGCATCAGTCGCACTGCTCTTATTCTACCATCGTGGCTTCTGCGGTACGCGTTCCGAAAATAAAGAAGATCAACGAACACGTGGAATTGTTTGTTGCAATGGCATGATTTTTGAAAGTAGGCTTAACGCAATCAGTTGGCGCACTTCATCATGTAATTAATTGCTTGCAATTATTTGCACAATTGCATGGCCGCTTGTATTAGTTTCGTTAATTAATCCATGTATCAACATTACTGTGCACACAAACGCAACAAAAGACATAATAGTCACAAGTATAAAATTCATGTTCATTCATTGTTAACATTCATGTATATATTTAAAAAAGTTAAAAGATATTTTAATGTTAATTGCTTTTTATAAATATATTTTCTCAAATATTAAATAGATGGGCACGAAGCAAAACTTAAAAGATGGTTTCACATTTATGTTTTGCATAGATTAAAATTCAGTCTGTCGGCATTTTAATTAGCCAGATCTCTTATCAATAAGAAAGTTCTCATCACCATACGTTAGACTAACGATCCTGTCTCCATGTAAATGATATATAGCGGTACCGACAGTTAGTTACAGACAACCACCCGAAGGATTGTTTTTTCTTGTGACCGAGTTGAGTATATGAATATGGTGCGGATCAAAATAAATGTGCGGCGATTAAGATAAGTGTGTAACGACTAAATACAACTGCAGCCGGACATAGTGCAATCGGTGAAAGTGATACATTGAACGTTATACATTACATTGTATTGTACGTAAGACATAGTATTGTACATTGTAAATGAACCATAAGGCTTTAAGGAATCCAACTTGTGGCGCTGAGCAGCAATTTTCAAATAACTTTCACGAAAACGTTTTCCTTGCACTTAAAGCTCCATTTTCTCAGCATTGCTAAACGCGAAGACTGTGACCCAAGCTTTCACAGTCGATTCAATTGCACGTTAGAACTGGCCAGCATACGTATAAATACAAATATAACCATAGAAAAAATATAATATAAAAATCGAGAATGGAATAATATAATATAAAAACTAAAAATCTCTTGTCCAGCGAACACTGCGACCGCCCCGCGACATAAACAATAATATTAAGTAAAATCAATAACACATTGGATGGCATATAAATTGAATAGTTTTCTCCTGCCGAAAACGTCGCTTTGCCGAAACGCGAAGCGCGCGACCCCAACCTTTACGATCGATACTTGAACTTGCCCGCGCGCAGTGAAAGCGCCGCTCCGAAGTAATTGCGCTTGCGTCACTAAAAGTGAAAAGACGGCCTTCGAGCGGTCGCGGCCACTCCGCGTTACGTTATTCCCGATTATGTGTCAATATTAAATTATTTTTCGCGTAAAATGTTTACCATTTCAATGTTTGTCTTACGGTATAAAATCTATTAATTTGAACGAACTTTGGATTTGAAAAAATATATTATTCGTAATCAGTGTCAGTACAGAGTCCACAATTGTATACAAACAATTGTATCGGTTCGGAAAACTTTAACGTACATATCAATGAACCAAAAATTTCGCACTACCTTTATTATAGTACCAATCAAATTTGCAGCTATAAAATTGATAATGTTACAATAATTCATATAATCTAATAATATATTTAATGTATCTATTCTGACGGATTTTACTCGCATGCTCAAGACGTCTAACCCGAAGGTCGATCAAAATGAATTTTATGTAACCCAATATAATACTAAGACGACAACGCATCAATACATGTAGGAAAAGGTTATTTAGTATTTTTATGTATTTTTGATTTCTTTAAAACAGATGCTGCAATTGTGTTGGGTATACTACTTCTCCAAGTTGTCTGAGTTCGCGGACACGATATTCTTCGTGCTGCGCAAGAAGAAAAGCCAAATTACCTGGTTACATCTGTACCACCATTCGCTGACCCCCTTCGAGGCTTGGCTCTTGGTGAAGTTCATAGCTGGTGAGTAAAATTCTTCCTTGGCTTTCTCTGCTGCTTTAATTTAAGATAAACCTAACAAATTCATTCCTAATCTGATAACCAATGATAAGTTCCAGTCTGTAAACATGCTCAGATTTTTACGGTTGTTCATTTTAAAATGTAGTCACTGAACCTCCAATAGTAATACTGAGGTACCGAGTATTCTACAAGAGGAGGCACACCTCAATTAAGTAACTAATGTGTAACGGAAGATGTTGGAAATCATTAAATATATGCGCATATAAAATTATCGCGATCACGCAAAGATATCGAAAGACTTACATAGCTCTTTAAAAAAAACTGAAGCTTTACTATCCCAATACTATGATATAAAGTCAATGACCCATTCCAATGAATGTTGAAAGTGCACGAAACAGTGACAGTTTTACTTAACTCGTCAAGCAATCCGACAAGTATTGCGACGGCTCTTGTAGAAATCCACGCAAAACCTCCATTGAGTTTAACCTAGTTTCCGTGCATGATTCACAAATTACTCAGTATAAGGAAAACGGATCAGTAGTGTCGGATCAGAAGGAAAAATAACCTTCCAAAAATGATCAATGAAAGCATGTAAAACTAAAGTGCAACAGCATATGAAATGGCAAATAAAATTAGTTTAAGTAATTATTTAATTTACTTAGACATTAACACTAATTACAATTTAAAATCACAGTCTCATTTAAATATTGTAAAAAATGTTTTAACTATATTTGAAAAATTCATAACGCTGTTCAGTTTTACATGAACTATAAATAATAATCAGATAGGTAATAATAATAATAATGATAATTGAAACCCACGATAAATTTCGACCTTGGAACCTGTGGATATTTACTTAATTACTGATCCACTTTATGTAATAGAATATTATTGGTTATACTTCCCTTGTCTTATTCAATAAGTATTACTTACAACAAAAAAATCCATTATTCTGAATTAAAATTTATGTCTCAATTTCACTTGATATTATTATACTTAATGACGTAAATATTAGCAAAATAAATTAAGATATAAGTGTGCATTATTGTTTTTTTAACTATCGGTTTTATGTATTTATATAAGAAATGCAATGGTATATAAATTAATTTGCATTACATTAAGATACGATAAGTGTTTGATTTCAATATCTAAAATGTGTACACTTTCTAGATTGTAAAATATGGATTGATCTAGTCGTTATTGTCTTTTACCTCGGAATAAGAACCATATCACGCTTTCATATAACTGAGGCCACGGTTCACCCCATTTTTGCATCATCCGACAATGTAAAATGTAAGTCCTTAAAGAACGAGAGGTGTAGCAATGTTATAAAAAATGTAATGTAATAGTACAGTCAAAGACAACGAAATGAGAACAATCAAAGTGTAACAACTAATTACAGCGGCCAATTGCAGAATGACCCACATTTATTGCCACGCGACAGTAACCTTCGTCATTGTTTGTTTCAAGGTGGCCACGGAACCTTCTCGAACATCGTGAACAACCTCGTGCACGTGATCATGTACAGTTACTACATGATGGCGGCGATGGGCCCCCAGTACCAGAAGTATCTGTGGTGGAAGAAGCATCTAACAACCATGCAACTAGTGAGTGGCTAAGACTGTTGAAAATCGTTACAAAAATAACTATTGAAAGTCGCTACTAAAATTAATTGAATCTTTTCCGCTATATTTTTCCGCTATATTTAATTCTGTGCGCATTTTGATACTGGTATGCTCCTTCACGTTTACCAATAATGTGAGTAGTCTTAAGCTGAGTCATTAAAATTAGTTGCACCATTGCCTAAGTAATGCATGTAATTTAAATTTCCCTCTACGGTAGTAGGCATGAACAGATGAGCGTATTCACTCAGACGTCAATTCTTGCAACATTCAAATAGTGTCTGGTAATGACAACCTTTATAAGAACGTTTATAGAACAATCATGTAAAAATATATGACTCGTAAAATAAAAGTTTTGAAGAGCAATTCCCACCAAAAGCTGGCCTGGTTTTCCAGTGGGTAGGGAACTTGAATCCTAAACCCCGGGGTTTGGATTATATTTCCACCCAAAATCAAATATTTGATTACTGAAATATTACGGTAGCATGAGTATTTGTTGTGTCTCGATGGAAACTAATCTGTTATCTGGTGGCAAATAATCTGTTACGTTACCATAAACCAGGCTTCGCCCAGATTGGGATCAGTTATATATTAACACAACAACGAAACAAGGAATGAATAC
>DWQQ01000659.1:0-10756 GCA_018244775.1 Oxynetra roscius flavomaculata
CCGCTGAAATGCGATAATGCATTCCCAATAGTGCGAGTAGGTATTGTGTCGCACCGGCGGCGGGCGGCGCCGTGACGCGCGCTCACGTGTTTTTTTGAATGTTCAATTCGCACGCTCAAATTGTTGTTTGATCTATTCATTATTCATCAACTCTTTAATTGTATAATATGTAATAAAGCGGTATATTTGTACCGAGCTTTCCCTATTTTTACGAGGTCTCCGTGTGTTTTATAGCGCTGTAATATAGCTTAATTAAAAAGGTTTCATCGGGCTTGGTATTATTCCTCTGGTAATTTCTTTGCCGGTATAAATTTCAAGGGATGACGGTTACATCGATATCCACCAGATGAGCAGTATATCTGTGTGTGATGGCCTTAAAGGAACTAGGTCACTGTGCACTTCTATTAAGATACTTTAAATAGCCAAGGCGTATGTTATGCGGATAAGTTAGTGCATAAATGTATAAGAAGTGTAGAAAAAAAAATCGACCTGAACTAAAGACCTAATCTAATGACAAGTCTAAAAAAGGACAGTCTAATGACCCTTAATTACCGATAACGACCGGAACTGGGTATTTATAGTGCCCTCCGAGGCACGAAGACGTTTTAAAAATCTTGTCAAATTCAAATACAAATTCTTTTATTTATTCTAAGGTACACACAGATACACTTAATGAAAGTCATATATTGATAGTCGTACCACGGCTTTGTGCGCCCTTCGGGCTATAGTAGACCGAGAGAAAAGAACCGGCGAAAAAAACTCCCAGCACTCTTAAAAAACAAAATAAAATAAGCCATGTTGCAGAAGAATCTCAGTACCAACGTGACTGATGTTGCTTAAAATACTCGTAGCACATCGTTTGGTACAGTCCAGCGCACCAAAGATATATAACAACTTATATGAATATATGAAAACAAATTATGCATGAAAGATTAAAAATTTATATATGTACATATGTTGACTGAATTGAATATTAAATGAAATGCTCTATGGTAGAAAAACAGGTATTTATTCAATTAAAAGCGCTCACAATGTTCGTAAGAAAGTACATGAAGTTTTGTAGGCGTTTTACATGCAAGTTATACTTTTTTCGTATACCTACATGAAAAACTCAGGGTTTCCAGTGATTTAATTAAATAAATAATCGTTTTTATCAAACGTTAAATCACGATGAGACACGTAATACGATATTTTTTAAGGAGTGTAACTTATTGAATATCTGAAATATTTACAACTCGTTTGTAAGGACAGAAATCTTTGGCACTCGGTGGCCTCTACCTACCCCGTTAGGGACTTGGGGTGACGGTATTATTATTACTTACAACTCGTATGATGGAATTTGATTATCAATAGGTTTATTGTAGTGTAAGTTGATAATATACATATTTAAGAAGTACCAGACGTTCCTTTTCTACAAAACTTTGCGATAAACAGCCGTAAAGTCTACTTACCCAGCTGATCGTTTGGCGAAGGTCCATGTGGTTAATTATTGCCAAATTACTCAGTGGTGGCTCTAACAAAATTAACGTGAAACAAGGTTCCTCATGTTGTTAAAATAAATTGTTTCTTCTTCAAAGAATATTTAACTCGCTTGAACCACTAGGTACGAGTTTCGAACTGTTGAATACTAATGCATACCAACCTTTGTTATAATTATAGTGTTGCTATGGAGAATTTGTGAAATATTTGAAATAACCTCATTCCATTTTTAAACTCTGTCTCATTCATTTAACTTTTAAGGATTTGAGTTTATCTTTTGAGTATGTATATGGATCGATGCAAATTGCCATGATCTTCGAGGAGTGCAGTGAACCGGAAATTGAGCACTTACCTTCCAGTTGAAGCATCTCGTTAATTCAGTCGGTAATTTCTAAGAACAGTGCGTTATGGTGCTCGCAAAATTAATGAACTATTCTTCTTTGCAGGTTCTATCGGCCTTAGACATCCTCCAGCCGCCTAGCCTCGACTTCTTCCAAGAAATGTATCCTTTGTAAAAAATATAGAAGCATTTCGGTATGTAAGCACAGTATTATCGTGGTGTTTGAGGCTGATTTTTGTCATATAAAAAACTTCGACTTTCTATACAGGGGACAATCGTTCGGAACATACCTGTGCTTATCCATTGCGTCACAATGTTCGGGGAAGTATCTACTTAAGCTTAACAACTATAATCCCATCAAACGAAACCACATTGAAAGGTACTATTGTATATTAGTAGGTATATACCCAATAAAAGTACCCGGAAACAGAACAAAGACTAAACACGGTACGCATAAATTCGTTTGACAATCAAATTTAGCAGCTGGTAACAATATCAAGTATCTACTTGTATGTACTTACGAACATATATTTACGCATATTGTCGTCCACTTCAAAAGTTTCTTTGCCAAATGTTTGACGCTGTGTTTTCGTACCCAACCGGCACTTCGACCCTCCGTATAACCTCTTAGATTATATGGAAACCGTAAGCGTAAGCGCGCTGTTTTTTAACCTTTTTCACTCTGCAGCACACTTCAGGCTTCAGTCAATCTTCCGCGCGGTCGACCTATTTCACCAGTAGGTGTAGTAGCTCTCCACACTTTAACTGCGTTGACAAATGAAATTTTAAAGTTATTTCTTAGTTTCAGTTGCATCATTTACTTTTTTATCATATCGTACAAAATGATGCATTTTGACGAGACACAGCATTTGACGGTTGACGATCGCACCCCAATAAATACATTGGAAGCTTTGATTGATTACATGACGTTTTGGAGTCTCAGGTGAATTAATGATTCCTTGAGAATTATATAGTAAATTGGAGTTACGAATTGAATCATTAAATAATTAAAAGAGTATTTGAATTCGGCTGTGGTCCATGCGAATGTATCAATGTTATTATAATTCCTTTCAGTAGTTGCTGTATGTTATTATTGAATTAGTTCAGTTTCACTGCTACATTGCAGTAGTGAATGCACTTAGAGGCAAAGTTGTACTGTTTTATCTTTGTGCACTTTCTCTTGTGCAGCGTTTAGTAGCAGAGTGGAATAAGAGAGCATATTTACAAAGAAACAACTGCAAAGTACGAAAGTGCTTTGATATTTTGTAAGTTGTTCTTGCAACTTATTTACAGTTCATATTATTAATAGAATCGCATCGAGTGGAGCTATCCGTTATTTAAACTTCCAATAGAACACATTTTCTTTTCTACCGGAAAACTTGATTCTTGATTGTCATTCAAATGTCGTTCGAAAATATATTTTCATTCAACGTTACTTGGCGTGTGTTCTCAGTGAACGTGGAAATTACTTTTCGCGCAAATTCCTTTTTTTTCGCGCAAATTCCTTTGTTTTATTTTCGCGTTCGCTGCACGTTATTGAGTTAGGCCAGTTCGACTGTCGGCACTTGGCTGCGTTCTTGAATCCCCTCGTCCCGTACGTACAATTCCTTTGTAACGTGGCCGCTGGAACAAATGTATTGAACACTGAGCTTTGGGGGCGCGTCGTTTTGCGGATACACAAAGATACTTTGGTAATATTCAATAACGAAAGTGCTAGAGTAAAGTGCTACGTAATATTAGAATGGACGTACGAAATAAAAATGATCCATTTATCTCAATCAGTTGGAAATAGTTGGTGAAAATTATGTGAGATTAATATGACGCTGAAATTGCGGAAAGGAAATTCGCTTGTAATTTTTAATGTTTCTCATATAGAACTGTTACATTATGAACTACATCTGAACATGCACATACGTATGTATACTTGTTTACGAAAATATAGTTATATTTTTTTATGGTCTCGAAATATAGTTTTAATATTTAATTACATGAATAAGTAAAGATTGCTTCATAACTATTTAGGTAAAACTTCTCGAATATTCAACGCTCAAATACTTTACATGCAGATTTTATTCTTGACACAAGCGAAAAAAGTGTAGTGGAAGAATAGATTATAATTTGAAAAGTAAAACCAGATGTTTTTGATGAAAACGCCTTAGAAAATATTGATGTCGTCGACACGGCCAGAAGCGCTTTATCGAATGTAAGATCGCCCGGGATCTGCGCCCTTCGTTGCACGTTTATCGGAAATATACGGCCTTGGGGATGTTATATTAAAGCGTTAACTAATAATGAAAATGTGTACTAGAGGGTGTCGTATAATTATCATATCATAAACTTTATTACCATCAAGTGTTGCATTTCAACGGTAGAGTTATACGTGAGAAGAGTTGATTTAAAAGAACATAATTAGAATTAAGAATTATAATTAGCATGTATCCTTCCTTAAAGTAAAGCTATTTCCACAATTAATTGGGTCAAAATCAATTCAGCTGATTTGATTGAAAACTTTACGCACAAACGCATAACATACAATATACTCACGTTTGTAATATTTAATTTTTAACATTTTACTTGTCTTAATGGTTTATAGTCTTGACTGGTATACTCGTATATGTATGTAAGTTCATAACATATGTAAATACCTTTATTAAGACACTGCATATAATATGTATGCAAAACAATTATAATAAATAAATAAATAATAAATAAATAAGTACGAGTATATGAACGAAAGTTCTTCGCTCGGATTCTTAAGTCTTATGAATTCTAGTCTTAAGAAACATTGCCACGTTTGGTTCCACCATTTGGTATAAATTATTGTATAGAATACTAAACTTAAAGTTCGTGAAAGGAATAATGATTTCTATATAACTGACGTTAAGAGTATGTTGTAAATTGTGAGATTTCTTTGGCACATCCGTGAGCAAAAACGACTCCATCCCATGATCGATACATTTTTCATATCCAAACTGTGCATTATCATGATGGGCGAACTCAACGATAGTTCTCTACGAAGTTTTGGTAATGGTATATAAATAATAAAAATACTATTTTATATATGCCCGTTTTCAGCATGCGATTGGAAAGCGTAGCATATATGTATGTATATATAAGTTTGCATTCCGTCATATATTTCGCATATGTGTGTACTTGTATCATTGTTATACTGTAATATTGAGTGAATGTTTAATAAAGTATAGTAATCTCTAATGTTATTATCATAAAGATAAATATGACTATGAGAATTTGTAATAAAATATACTTTTGTATTTTCCTTAGGAAAATACATATCTTGAAGTTAAAATAAAAATATTTCAAACTATTTAAATGTATTACGATGTAGGTGAACGTACCTGAGAGATATTTGGTGTCGTCGACATTACGCCAAGGGCGAACGATCAAATTGAAGACCGCCCGAGATGTTCGCCCTTCGTTAGCGGTCCGAAACTGTCTTTGTTCTCTCTTACTGAAAATATTCGGCCTTGGAGCGCTCTTAGGCATTTAGTACCTAAGTACCTACGATGAAAGTTATTGAAAATTTTCTTTTCGAGTAAGTACGCAGTTCTATGAAAATTATTGATACGAGTTGAATTTTGTACAGTGGTCTTTTAATTTTACGCCATGAAATGTTATTGCTGTTTTAACGCCAAAGTTTAATTAAGGGCAAAGGAAATTGTTATCTACGTTTGACTCAATATATTGGAGCTTACGGAATCGTCGTACCCAACGCAATATGCGCCCACATCTTATAAAATATTCAATCTAAAAGTGTGAGAATTTGGTGATATTGGAATTTATACGGCGCCGGTGCAATTTCACGGTGTCGATTGACGCCACCTTGCTGCCTTGATATTAATGCAACTATTTTTCACGTGATCTCGCCTTACGTCACTTCGCGGTTGCTGTTTGACACTTTAACGATTTATCTTTAACATTTGCGATCAAATATTTTACGTATATCTGTAGGAAATATTCGATAACTAAATAAGTTGTTGTAGTGTTGTAGTGATACCTATGTATATGTGTAAGATACGACAAATATAGACGTAATTAAATTTTAAAATGGATTACGGTTTAAATCCTCTGCAATTATTTTCATCTCTTTCCCCCTTATAACATATAACATTTTTAATTTGGCTTCATTTTACTATAAAGTATGTGTTTGTTGGTATGTGTATCTGTGTGTGTGTGTTCATTGTAAAATTAATTCCAACGAATTTGTTGCACGTTGATTTCACACATTCAAATTCGAGAGAATTCCGTTACGTACAACAATCAACTAAATAGCTCTCACATCAAAATCTACTCGTATTAACACTCGTCCGGCTGTCGGGTGCGACCGGTACGATTTAAACGAACGACGTCTCGATTATTGTTAATGTGTCTATATTTATCGCTAATTCGTATAGTTCCATTTTTCAATTGAATCATTTGGACATCCATAAAAAATATTGGTCAGTTTTGGACTTATCAGATGTGACTCTTAATGCTTATATTGTCGAGTAAAGTGCAAAGTGTAATTTATTTACCTATTGTATCGTAATACAGTGCATAGAAAATGCTAGTACAAAAAATCCCTTCAAATGTAACAAAATAATGGTCTGTTGGAGTTTTCATCGTGTTTTATACTCGACGAGTGTGCATTCGTCCGGTAGCAATGAGAGGATGAGAGAATGTCGTCAATAACGAAAGATATCTTCATTTAGAAAGCCAACGAACTGTTAACGACGAGCACCTTTCCAGAACACGTGTTCGATCCTTTCACAGTTATAGTTATACATAGCATCTGTGCACATTGGATGTTCCATTCCAAGGGCAATCGTCTCGTTAGATTGTTCGCAATGTATGATTGATTAATATTGTTTTACAGTTCTCATAGACACTAATTTCGAATACTGGCTCTTTTTAAAACAGGAGTGAATAGATTTTATTTAGGCAAGCGTGCTACAACTTAGGCTGCATCTACGCTTACCATCAGGCGTGATAGCAGCCAAACGCTTGGCCAATTCTTACAGTAAAAAAAAAAAGAAAAACGCTATCACTTAAGTTTAAGATAGGGCGCCATGGTGGTAGTCGTAGAAACATACCGTATAATAATCATATATTATACTGTACTGTACTACATGTGACATCAGTGTACCGAAAAAACCGGACGAACATTTCTTTCACCCTTGAACTTAAAAGTTATAATATCACAGATTCGCGATCGACCTTCGACATCAAAGATATTATTATTCATTGATATTCATGTGTTATTTAAATATAGGAAGCTCTAGATGCTTCGTATTAACTCATGAACATAGCATTGCCAAAACGGTAGGTATGCAAATGTACATTATATGAATAATTAGAATGGTTTCGATACATACTCGTACCTACTGTCGCCGGCCAACTGTACTGTGGCAATATTTGGATTATTTCAATGCACTACATAAGTGAGACGTCTAGTACGTTTCATGATTAATCGGTACAAGTATAGGTTTATGTTTTTTCGTATAAAATGTATTATGTTTTACTATGAATATCTCGTGACTAATTGAATAATTCTAATAGTTTTGTTTCACTGCGAATCCAGAATAATATGGAATTATTCATAAAACGTTATGATAAAGGGTGGCTGATTTGTGGCCATTGTCAACGCGTATATATGTATGTAAATATATATGTATAAAAATATTGATTATATATGCGTATATATGTATAAAAATATTGATTTTGTGTTTATCGGGAATTGTATTAGCTATAAACTTATCTACAGACAATTATTTCGACCCAGTTTCATTGGATCGTGGTCACCGCGTTACTGCGGTGGCGAGAAGTAACTGTTGTGAACCACTAACCGTAGACAACTCAATCTAACCTGCTTCATGTTCGTTTTAACGCTTTCAGTATTATGCCAGTCCGCACAACGCTAATTGTTCACACAGTGCACTTTATGCTTTTTGTTTTACACACACTAGTCACGGGATCCCTTTATTACGCTAACCGAAATCCGTCAGCTATACGTAACATTTCCGCGCCGATATGGGTTAAGAGAGTTAATTTATTACATTCTCGTCCACAAAAAAATGAGAAATGTTAACCAATGTAATGATTTTTATACAAATAAATCATGCGAAGAGATTCGGGAATTAGTTTTTTTTTTGTTATTATATGCTGTTGTTGTATACTGGAATAGTGAACGCAACGTCAAATGTCTCTTGCATTATAAGCGTAGGGAAATAACAAGAAAGTTATCTTAGCTTGAGTCTTGATATTGATAGGATTACCACAATTTAATATTTGTATAACATTGTCATATTACTCCTTGCTCAGTGAACCAAACCCATAGACAATAAATATAATTTCAACTAGATGTTTTCATCGACTTATGATTAATTTCACGAATCTTAAATATTCCGAGTATATTTCGTTGTTTGGCTATGACTCTTGGCTGCTCTCTGCTGTGCAAACATTTCCCTGCAATTGAGAAGATCTAGGGAATACTTGATCCTGCTGTTCCAGAAGGAATTTATAAAAAAAATGTTTTGTTACTCTGATGCCACAAGACAGCGGCTTCAAACTCTTTTGCCTCATAGATCGTCTGATAATTTTATTTATTGCACTTTGGAGTTTCAATATAATTCTAAACAGTTCGGTATTTAAAAAAGTGACAAAAGCAAATAGAAAACGTTTTTATATAGTAAAACGAAAGAGGTTGATTGGTCGCATTAAAACATTCTGAATAGTAGCATTAACTACTATTAATAATGTTCTACCAACCTATGGATTTGTCATTTGTTTAGAATTTAAGCTCTTGCTTGTACCTTTAGGATTAAAAGTTTAAGTTTAAGGTCATAATCATGTTTATAATCTCATTGTACATATATATGACTTCAATTCCGTGCTCGAGATCTAGATATACTTTCTGAACCTTTCTCCCTCTTAGATTAGTTAGTCACTGTTGCCTGATAGAAGTGTGAATTTGAGACATCAGCATAAGTGAATAGAGATCAAAGTACTTACGGATATATATCCAGAAGAAGTAATTTTCTGATCAACGTTCGTTTCTGTATTTCTACATAAATGATATTGAAAATCATTGATTTATTTAAATAAAACTGAATAATTAACTTTTGTTTAATACCGCTCTTGCTTTTTGTTCGGTTCTGTACCGTTTGTTAGATATTGTTCCAAAAACGTTACCGAATATGTCCCCGGGCGGATATGTATAATTGTACACGTGTCTCTTGGGTCACCTAAAAAAAGTCGCTACCCTATCTAGCGCTGCGCCGTTTCCGCACTAACGACAACATTAAGTATTACTACCACCACATTTGCCTGTTTTCTTTCCGTAACAATCGTCGAATGGTTTTGACCATTTTTTATGTTTTGTCACACTGTCAAGTGTAGCGTGTAGTGTTGCACTGGTACTTTGTTATCTCTCTTATTTCATTCTTCTTGGAAAGTATAAACGAATGTTGATATAAATCTAGAACCATCTAGAAGCTCGTTTTCATGTGCATTGTTCACCGGTGTCGTCTCGGTGATCGTTGCTAGCTAGCGATAACCCACTTTTGGCACTAATGAGAACATCAGGGGTTGTCACAAAATGTTTTATTCTTGCATCAAATTATTCTTTTCAGTGGACTTTTACACAGCGAGTACTAATCGCCATTGTGTGATACCGTGTAATGTGATTATAACTCGCTCGTTTTCCAAATTGATTTTATTAGGATATTCGTGATCATAATCTGGGATTTTTTCGTTTCCTTATTGGACACGATTCTTCTCTCAAAAGAAGAATGGTAAAGGTCATGGTCATTGGCAGACTTACCGCGCCTCAGATAACATTATGGAGTAATCTAAAGTGTGTAGGTGTCCTTATATTAGTTTACTTTTGTTGTCATTGAGAACTCCCGCAGGTTGAAGCATCCAGATATAATCAAATACGTTTTAATAAATACCTACGTTGCCCCGCGTTTGCCTAAATAAGTTGCCCTACAAAATACGTAACCTTAACTCATACTCAGATACTCAACATTTGCTTCTGGATACAATTTAGCTCAGTTACATAACGAAATTGAAGTATAAAAATTACTATCATTTCAAGTGTAACTAGTCACGGTGGCTTTCTAATAATATCATGGATGTTACGTCCTAAGCTCCTACAATATTTCATTGTTAAGTTCACTCTCGGTAGCGGTAGTTTACATTAAAGTGTTAAATATAAATAGTATTATCAGCCACCAAGTCCAATACATAATATACATATCCAGTAGTCACTCTCAAGTTTTGTTGAATTTCCCTCGCGATTATCTATATTCCCTCGCGATAGTCTGCCACTAACCTGTTCGTGTGCTTATTAATGACCTTGACTGTTGAATCAGAGGTTATAGGCTCGTCTCTCACTCAGGATATAATTATTTATGTGATGGGCACGAGGGCATGGTCTGGCTACACTATTATATGGGTATGTGTGTGTCCATGTGTACATCTGGACGTCTTACGTACTTTGTTATGATAATCTTAAACTGGTACTCTAATGCCAATAAACCAAATATGTTATGATAGTATTCCATTATTATGGTTCCCTTTGATTGGCTATTTCCTCTTCCACTGCGTTATTAATAGAAGAAAGAGAAAAGATCTGCTAAACGACCATCTAAACCTAACAATTATAATGAGAAATTTCGAAATAAAATTTTGCGGGGATCTTCAAGGGAATTTTATATTATATTTTTACAAACATGAAAAGCGAAATAGGTAGTTATTTTTGGAATGGAATTGAGGTATTCCTTCCTCTCTTTGCCTATTTTCTATGTCGCCAGCGTGCCGCTGACGCTCTTAAAGTGTTATCCGCTGTCTGCATAATGCAATTTTATTTATTTATTTATTTATTTATTTATGTACACAAACACATTGAGACACATACAAAACAAAGAAGAAAAAGGA
>DWQQ01000660.1:0-10748 GCA_018244775.1 Oxynetra roscius flavomaculata
TTATAATCTGTTATCTTCTTCTGTTTTAAAAAACCGAAATGAGTGCACAGAATGTTTATATATCGTTACCTGCTTTGAGAAGAACACACGGAGTGGACAGGAAAAGCACAGGATAATATTTTTACCGAAAAAAAATAAAGAAAACTTAATAGATAATATATTAATTAATCTCAAATGAATGGAAATTGATAGTTTCTTTAAAATGGAATCTTTATATTACTGATAAATTTATAAATCGGATAAGTCAAATTTCTGGCACGGAAACAATTTTGTAGACTGCAGAAAATGCATGTAAATGTGCTTTAACAAGTATGTAAAATCCGAACGATAATTGAATTTGCCCTGTAGGGCTCGACCTACTAAGATGCAAAAGGAGATGAATCGAATCGTTTCCTGCTAACACATCGACGAATCGTATGACGTTCGCTGTCAGGATGCGTCACTTTTTTAACTGTCTTGAACGGCGACCGTTATTGCAGGCGAATAAAGATACGGTAATTAACGGTAAATGTAACGGGGTCGGAGGGCAAATGGAGCGAATCACGTAATGATTCCTCTTTTCGATTAGCTTTTAAAGCAAAACACGGCAGCGTCGTCGTAAGGGTTCCTCGGGCTTGCGACGTTAATATTAAATTTTAAATATTGTTTTTTCTAATAAATGTTTTTGACTATATTTCAAACCATTTTCTATATCGTTACTGTTATACCAGTAAAATTTGAAGCCAATGACAATATTACAATATTTATACATAAATCGTATCTACTTTTAATAAGCGTTATACTGATAACATATATATGTACATTTTATTAGTACCTGTACTTACAGTTATATATGTCTGTCTGAATATATGTGAAATTCGAAGTGAGAAATAGACTTATTGGTACATATTATGCTAAGGTATTATTCAACTGCGGTTTATTCTAATGATGTTGGGTTAAAATTATTGAGCGCTGCCGCGGCCTACGCCCGCTCCCAGACTGCAGCGTTGCAAATGTCAAAAGTCAATTACCCCGGTACAACAGAAATGTGACGACGTTTATCACGAGAAGGTTGTCCGAAATTGATGTCAATATGGTGATAGTAAGTGACTTATACGTGTGCCATTATAACGATTATTGTGGCTTCATCTACACAACTTCGATTTTTTAGATAAATTCTAAGAAAAAAATCAGAAATATTTTGTGTTGCATATTTTGTACAACGATTTTCAGAAGTATCTAAAGTTTAGTCACATGTCTATTGCATTTGAGGACGAACATAAATAGAAAACTATCAACTTTGATGGATTGTAATGGGCAGCAAAAGCGAAAGCCCGGTATAAACAGAGAACATTCGATCCGAAGAAAACAATTTCAGTATTCCAAAGTAATCTAACGTGGAACGCGAGCTAAATACAAATATGTAACGGAATCGTTTACGGAACCCTCGCGCGGTAGCCAATAAGCGGTGAACGACTCGCGTGGGCGGGGTCACACGTCCTACCAATTGTGGCGAAATTGATACACCCGGGTCATGTTACCCACCGGATAGGAATAATGCCTATTATTAAAAACCCTTTTGAATATCCCCCGGGAACATTATTACGCGTCGCCGCTGGAAGCGCGATCGTAAATCTATGTTAAATTTTCATTGCGTTCCATCTGATTGTTGTATTTTATTGTGTTATGAAGATGTTGTTATTATAATGAATCGATGCTGTCCACGGTGCTTTATTGAGACATTTTTAAATTTATTTCATCAAACGTCATCCTAAATCATATATTTGATAATTTAATTATTTAATGTTTCTTATAGATGTATTATCGCGGACACTGATGATTTATATTGAGTTTCATTTCTATTTATAAGCTTATCATACTATCGCCAGTCAGATCGGATAAGATTATCGGCGAATTTATTTCGCATCGTCAAACAGTTTACTTAATTAACTTTCACTCACCCATTCTCATCGTTGATGTCATACTGACTAAATTAGATATCTCTCAAGGCATCATTAAATATTTAATGCGATTAAAATGTTAATCAACTAATAATTAATTCAAACGGGATCGAATGTGCAACATTATGGAGTAAATTGTCTTAATAATACTTTTAATTCGGAGAAATTCGAGAGTACATGGAACAATACGTATAAGTACTAAATATGGCGATCGTGTTTTATCGAAAATCATAAGTAATATTTCAGCTTGTAATAATAAATGTGTTCTTCCGTATAAACAAACAGTTTTTGCGTATTTATATGGCACGACGATCGACTCAGAAGCTTAATATTCGAGTAATCGAAGATCAAATTCCGTCATGCCTCCAAATATTACGCGTAAAAATTTTATACACAAAAAGGAAGCAGCAGGAGTACAAATATGATGACGATTTAGTATTTATAAACGGGCGAACAGAATCGTCAATTACAAAAACAAGATCGTCCTTCGACGCTACAACCATTTAGGTCTTTAAGTTCACACCCTTTATCGCGACAATCTGCCGTTTTGTGTCGCCAACATGCCTCATTATCCATAATCGAAACGGACCGGTATGTCATAAAGAACGTACCTACCACATATACCTATATCAAATGGAAAACATCCGGACCTAAATCAACTCACAACAATATAAATTTCGCATTGACACACATCGACCCCGCCATAAATATCGTATCGCACTCGTTTTGTTTCCCACAAAACATTTTTATGTGGACAACTTCAAACAAAAAATCTATATAAATATATATATATATACTTCCCAAATATCTCACTGGACGTATATACATAAATAAAACAGTGTGGTGGTTGGTAGTAAATGTCAATAATATGCAAAATAATGGATGTTAATCTCGGTTGGATTTGTGATTTGCGACCGGACACACATCAAAAACATTAGCCGGCGTTTAATATTTTTGAGGGATATATGTATATCTTTTGTGTACCGTCAGCGGCCGTGTGGCTGTGGCTGTCTTCAAGGCTACCTCCTGTGTTCTTCCACAAGACGGGCCGACGTATTGCGTCACTTTACGACTCGTTGTCTCTCTTTCTCACGTGCTCTTTCCTTGTTCGTTGGACTCTACGCTAGATTTTGTGGACGTATTTAATTTAAAAGGAAACCAATTCTTGTTTTGTGAGTGCTCATTTTAATGTTTTGCTCTCGGAAGTTATTTTGCTTGTAAATTTTATTGATTGATTTTATTTATATGCTTCTAATGATGGATAACGGATATCAGATGTACTGGAGGTAGCAGACAAGGAATAATCGTAAGTTTGTTGAAAATAAATATTTGTTTTTCTTAATGCAATATTTTGCATGTAATACTCAGTTACTTGTAGCAGGTAATAAGAGCCTTGGATGGTTCTGCCCATGTACCTTCTGTTTAAACACCACCGCAATCCCGGTAACTGCCGCTAAACAGCATTTGTAGCAGCAAGGATGATATCTGTAACAAATTTAAATTAATACTCTCATGTAAGTTCCAATAGAAATATCTCAAAATTATTAAAAGAGATGCAAAATTTATATTTTTGGTAATATTTTGAATGTGTAGGTGAAATGTGAACTATTTTATAATGTGCCTAACTGAAATTTATGAAAAAATGTATATTTTCACAGAACCAAACCAATACTTAGTAAGTTACTAAACAAGTTTATTTTAAAAAATCACTATTACAATGTACATTATACAAATATACGAAGAGATATTCGATCCAATTTGAATAGATTCAACTCTATAGATAAGTAAAAGTTACCAGCACGAAGTGGGTAAGCCGGAACGTAATATTCCCAGTTCCTCCGTCTCATTGGACATTGTGTACTACTTCGGATGTTATGTCCTTATCTAGAGAGAAGTACGGCCGAATAAATCGGCATACGGCAAGAATGTACGAAGCATTTGCTCTATTACAGCCCACGCAAATTCACATAGACACACTGAGAAGAATACTAAATATTTTCTAGAGATATTTAGACGATTTTCTCGTTATTAGCATTAAGAGTAATTAATAAAATGAAACTGGAGTTACACCTGAATTGATAACGGACAAGTTGTTATTTCTCGAATTGCTTATATATAAAAGTAGTGTAAAACGGTAAAACAGGAGCCTTAAGTCGCCGCAGCCGCCCGTAGCAATGTTAGCAATTTTTTTAGCAAGACTAGAAGTCTAGACTAGAGTCTAGTGTTAGAGTAGAATCAGATTTCTTTTTTATTCTATAAATGAATAATAATATTATAGAGCATAAGACATAAATAGTGAATCCAGTAAGAATTGATAGTTAATAAAGATTATTAGTCACTTTATGTTAAATTATTTATAAACATAATTTCTATAAATACATTAATAGAGATATTACAAAGAATGCAATATAAATAGTTAATCTAATTAGAATAAGTTATTAATAAAGACTAACTAGAAACTAATTAGTATAAATTGCTAGTAGGCACTTAGAAATATGACTATTTATATTAGGTTACTTAGTAGTTGTTCTAACGAATCCTATCTAGACTTCTGAACCGTTCAAATAGATAAAAGATAATGCAGACATTGCTAGTTAGTGACAATTAAACACAGGGGTGCTACCGCGTTCGAACTATTTTTCGATCTTTCGTAGACTTTTTTATTTTGTCTTATTTTTGGTTATATAATTCTGCCGTAGTGTATTTTTTATGCTATTTCTTACTGATTGGTGTGTGCTTGACGGCTGGGCGATTGTTGTGAATTAATTCAAAACAATTGAATTGAATACTGAATGTTCAGAAAAACATTTTATTTAGTTTAATTAATTTTATTATTGGTTATATACAGAAATAACATTAAAATAATTTTCTTTTACCATCACAGTGGCATCCCACGGTGTAAAAATAGATCGTTGAAGGAAGCCTGTTTGAATCCCATCAGTGACCTAATGACATTATTGATTATAATATTTTTGTTATTGCTCGTTGCGAGCAAATAGTGATTAATTCTCACACACTTTCACGCGTGTTATCTGTACCAATAAAGAATGAATTGAAATTCGTCCCACCGAACTTTTAAGTTTATTGGACAAGTATTAAAACGAGAGTAGGCACTATAAACTTTCACCTAGTCAATTGTATTCTTAATCAATCGTATAGTTCTCAAACGTAGATATACGGCGGCTATTAGCAGTTATTATACAAATTCACTCTTTATTAGCACCTATTAATACAAGTATTGCAAATTCGGTCGCCGGCCTCGCTGCCTAGTTTGTCAATTGATTAGGGTCGTGTATGTCGATATTTAAGATTGGCGTTGGACGTTAACTGTTTTGACGCTCACATAGGTGTTAATTGATTATTCGTTTTACGAGTACGAGGCGCTCCGTCGCCGCTAGATTAGTGCCGTTACGTCATCACATGTTTGACCGCACTCCTGATCGTATATTGTTTTTTCACTCGAGCTCGAACTATTTGACGAGCTGTCGCTCGAGAAAGTTCTAAATTGAAACTTACTTTGGATATATTCGTATATGGTTTTGTATAAGTTCATATAAATATATAGATATTTAACCCTTATTCCTTAAAATGTCATGCTGTGTTTAACTGTGATTCTGCATTAATAAATTATGTTTTATGTCCTCGTTAGAACATATAAGATAAAATTTAAGAACTGATGATAAATCAAATAAATACAATAAATATATAACCGCACTACTAATTAATTTTTCTCACATGTTGAACTAGTACACATATATTAATAGTTCGCCACGCTTGTCAAATGTGGAACTAGCGGACTTTAATCGCCTTATAGAACATTAGGAAAAATTCTAAAGCGTGTCGATTTTCTCGTGATGCTTTGTTTTCGGTTATGGTAAGAAATACAATCCAAAAACAACATTTTAGAGAAACGGGCTTAGAAAACGAGAAATTTCAATCAAGACCATCGAAGTTGGCGGCTAAAATCTAAACTAATAGGCTATCACAGAAACCAAAGTTGCATATTAAAATTTTCTCTATTAAAACCTTGTGAGCTGATTCAAAACGATTTTATAATCGGGTGATAGAGGCTCATTTCAATACAATTTTACTAGTGTATATAAGCATATCTTAAGATCTTATGAACTCTCTATGTCTTATACGATCGTTATTTGTATTGATTTGAGAGATAAACCTTTATTTGGAAAAGCCAGGCTGCCGTTCGAAGCTCAAGTTTGAGACTTGTGTGAGAAAAACATACTTTGTCAATTTCGATATTAATTTTCCACACAATAATCGCATAGGTATCAAGGCTTTGTGTAGAATGCGAAAATCTATTTACGTAGTGTCTCAGCCGGAGTACATCGCCCACGTGTGAGCGCACAGGATGTGCAGAGCCTGTATTCTCCTAATTGCCGCATTCTCTCTCATTTTGATCCACACCCCATCGTGTAGGTGTTGCTACGTTTTAGCATTCCCATCGCGTTCACTCCGATTCTTTTGTGATCAGCGGAGATATTGGCACATACATATATAGGAGAAGATTGAAAGCATTTTGATGACAATAACTCTACTTATTTAATTAATTTCCAAAGCAATCGTGATTTCAATGACGCTTTGCAGTTTAAGGACAAAGCTGATGAATTAAAACTTACAATACCAGCATTCACAGTCACAGGATTGGTGTAATTGGTGTGATGGAACACAGACAGACAATTCATATCTTCTTCGAAGCAAAAATAATCTATAAATCAGTCATTTACATATCCGTTAAACTTTATAACAACTGTCTGTATGTAAACGCACACATTTCGCAATGCATCAAATTATGAATATGATATTAATATATCCCCTACATGTGATACTGTCATCGACTTCTGTATTGTATCAATGATGGAGACGGGTCTCCCAGCAGAATGAGAAGTGTTAATGCCTGTCTGCCAAGCAAGTCAAGTGAGGGTTGGCAGACTTCACGCGCCTTGGGGAACATGGAGAACTTCAGGATGAACAGGCTGCCTCAAAATGTTCTCCTTCACGAAACTAATACATATTTATGTGTGTATCTTCCTACTGCAGCTGTCTGAGTAGATCAGATCAGCAGTCTGATTCACTGCATACTGCATTAACGGGTTAGTCACAGTTATAGTCTATAATATCAGATTGTCTGTATCCCTTGTCACTTATACCTCACACGAAAGTCTTGCGGTGGTTACTAACATTATAAAGTATATATTTACAGGTATCTTCATTAAATTCAGTTCACAATTGATAATTTAATAATTAATTTCACAGTTCAATCTAACCAACGTTTTTTGGTAGTAGGTACTGTTTCAAATTCAACTGTTAATGCCAATAATTATAAGTAAATTTTAAATATGTAGATTTCTTAAATATTAAAAAATATTTATAAGTATAGTAGTATAACTAAACATTAATAAATAGTAGAAAAGAGTACACAGTTTTTTTTTTATAATCCGTCAGTATTAGCAGGCTTTGTTGGATTGAATAATATTTTTCTATATACTATAAGAGTTCAATATTTGGTCGCATGTCTTGATGTATCACGATAGCTGTGCGTTTATTTATTAATATTACCAAGGAAGTTAAGTCGCATTATTTGAATAAAAGCAGTCGTTTATTATTGTTATTACGTACATAAATAAATCTTAGAAAAACACAAATCGTTGGTAAACATTCGAAATCGGATCGCGAGCGAATACCTCAAATGTTACCAAATAACAGAACCATACAGAACGATGCCTTAGGTATTTTATGGTAATTACCATGGTATGCATAAAATTAAAGGCGGACGGACGTTGCACGCGTACCTACAGCGCGGACATTCTTAATAACGCATAAAAAGCGATCATGTTCGTACAAAATTACCAACATTGAGGGCTCGGGCTCGACGACGACACATACAAAGACGTAAATGGGGAAATAATTGATTCTAATGATAAACGCGATGCGCGAAGTCATTTTAACTGCATTCAGCGTATGCGTTTGCCGATGTACGTTACATATGTGTGTGGGTGTAATGATGCCACAAAAAAATGGGAACAGAACATTTCATGTGCTGTTTGTATGTATGTAGTGTGTAGGTGTGTGTGTGATAGTTTGTGGCGAGATGACGTTTGTGAAACTGATGCGGCGTGGGTAAGTGCGGAAGCGGATTATGCTCGACTATAATAACATCTATATATATGTATTTGTAGCTGTCGGCTAATGTTCGTTTTAATCCTAATAAGTAGGTACCTACTGTAATTTGAAAATAGATAAAATGAGTACACAAAACTGCGTTACAGTCCTTAGATAACATTCAACGAAACACGATAAAGTTAGTATGGCCTATAGTATATAGGCCAAAGATGAATATTAAGGTCATAAATACGTAAGAATGACTCAATTTGATAAATTTCAAAACTAAACGAAACATATTAAAAAAGGATCTCACGTAAACCGTTTATTAGGAAAAACACACGTAGCCATTAGCGTTGATTTATCTTTAATCTAAAGGGTCCATTCATACAGCGATGGAGACCACCGATTACTATCCTTAACCCTTCGTTCCGCGCTCGGCTCCGTCATATAATCTGTCAAAACTACACAATATTTGTTGTTCGGCGATGGTGGGCCGAGATAAGCGGAAAAAAAAAACCTTCAAAACGTTCCAAACAGGACAATAGAACTTATATATTTCTATTAAATGTAATGTACGCGTTTAGTTGTTGCTGTTAATTTTTTGCTTTGCTTCTGAATGAATTTTGAAATGTTTTCGACGTTCGTAAATATTATCCGAATCTAATTCGATGAGTCTACTGCTTATCATAAATTAAATATAAAGAAATATTCCGATAAAGAAAAGAGTGTATATACCTAAATTTGAAAACTAAAAATGTGGCTATTAACCAATAAAGCCCATGAGCATACAAAGGTGCATAGAATATTTCACAGGCGATGTCAGATCTAAACGCAGTCCACGTAGATGTAGGTGCATACGCAATAAGCGGATCGTGTCGAAGTCAACGCGTATAAATTAGCTGTGCGAGCGCCCACGATCAACAAAACCACTCGCCGCCCGGCGAATATCGGCCCGAACATCTAAAAAGAGCCTGCATACTTCACGATTTTCAACCTCTACTCTCAACTAAGTATCCGTACTGGACAATTAATTTATACAATGAAATTTTTTTTTTAATAATTACCATTTTTTTATTCATGAGACAGATACAGTTTAAGTCGCACGAACAATGACATGTATTGAAAAAGAAATCAACTTTTGCTGTTTATTTTTCGGTAACTTAGTAAATATCCATTCTGTTAGATTGACATTTTACTCCCAATTGTACACGTGAAGATTATTTTCAAACTTACTTTGCGGTAGACGTAAATATTCAATAGGTTTCGGAATTTAATTTAAATAGGGCTAAAGCAATGTATAAATACAGAGTAAATGTTGTTTATAGTGACGGTTAAATGATGGTATGATCGTTGTGTGTTACAAAACGAACACTGTAAAAGGGCTCACATTCACAGACGCCGCCGTAGCACCCGCTAGGCGCCGCTCGCTAACCAAATGTAGTCTTTTTGGTGTTCTCTTTGTCTTTTTTCAGTCTTTTGGGGGTCTACAAGCGTTCTTTTTTAATGAATCGGTGTTAACCTTCACATGAAACGGGTAACAGGGTGCCGATTGGAGATAAACACTCTGATTTCTTTTTAAAAAAGTTAAAATGGTAGAAATGACAGGATATTCGGCGCGCTCTTTTGCTCTGAGTCGCCCGATAGCCATCTCAAGACGTGATTCTCTTATTAAGGCCGTTATAAATTGAGTTTTCGGAGCGTTAACACGATGTGTTATAAGCCATTTATTAAGGAAGTGATTTATTGCGTGAACATGTCGATTATTCCATTTTATCAACCCACGCTGTAACGGCTAGAGCTTGAAGGTTAGTAATTGCGTCAGACGTAACTACCTATACCTAGAAGGGCAATAAGCTGTAATTAGCAAATACTTAAACATATTTAAAATGTAAAATCTCTTTACCTAAATATATTGTCATTTTTTTATATTAGTATTTTGAATTTAAGATAGAAAACGCCATCTGTCGACTACTATTGAACCTTTTTGCACTGAATTTAATTTTTGGTCTGAGAATACAAATGCGTGCAACTATATTTACGTTGAGTGTAATACATGTCTTGATATACACGCAATTGTATTTTTATTTTTAGTAACGTCAACATTAAAGTTTCACACATTTTATCGATTATTAAACAAGTTCTGCTACTCGTCGCTAGATGGCACAACTACTAACAAAACTTTCACGTTTAAAATTATGCATTCAAAACTTGCTTCCACTACATAAGCATACGGACACAACAAATATAAACAATACAAGTCTTTCTTGTCTGAAAACGATTATTCTTAGCAATCAAATTTTAAAATGCTTTTGAGGATATGAGTATATTTTCGGCGATCTAATTTATTCCTGTTTCAAGAAATAACCAAAGGATAAAACAATATTTTGTATGTCATCGATTACCATATACATTCATGTCAATCGTATATTCAATTGTTAGCAAAAATTATCGCGCACTAAACAAATAAACCGAACAAAAATTTAAAACGAATGTCTTAATTCTTAATAGGTTAACCACAAGCTAAACAAGTTCTAAACGCTCCTCGGGATTTATGGCTCATCTTGTCGACGTTGGATCATCGCGGTGTCTTTAATCTTGGGCCGGGGGATTATAAACCATTCGTTAGCCGCAGATTGTTATTAAATTTAACGTGTAGCGCCACCGGATGTGGGCAGATTTCAATACAAA
>DWQQ01000661.1:0-10747 GCA_018244775.1 Oxynetra roscius flavomaculata
TGCTCGTGTCATAGACGCGGTTGCAGTTCACAAGCGATGTGTAAAGTTAAGCAACACCGATTGCGGTAAGCGCTTGGCTGCGTGCCCCCTAGTGGTCAATTTCTACCACCTCTCCCATGCTTCGGAAAGCATGTTAAGAGGCCAGTCTTGATTGCCATCGTTAGGTAACAATCGTTAAACCTCGTTGGAGGCCTTAAAACCGAGAGCGATTAGCACCGAAGTAGCGTGGTCGACTATGCTGCAGGCATACGTAGTTGCGAAGCAGACCCAGCAGCAGTAGAATATGAACAAGGGTAGCAGCCCGATACTCTTCTTACCCCACTGTCGTTCTTTACAAAACTGCGCTTGGTAAGCCGTTGCCTGAGCGTAGCCCAAGCTTTTTTATTGCATAAAGTAATGCTAAGGCCTTGGAATTGATACTAAAAACAATTATATTTAAACTTCTGTAGCACTTATATAAACGCCTATGGGTGGTAATATACAGAGCACATCAAGTTCTATGTTTTTTTTATGTATAGAGACTAGCAAAGTAGCTTGCAGCAGTCGGAAGTCGCCGCTGCCTCCCATGGACATATGGGATTGTCCCCAACCAGCCATATAGATATAGGTCTATTTTACGAATTATAATGGCCTGTTGTTCCAGGCTGCTCAACCAAATAATGGCTAGTTCGATTCCGATCCAAGATAAACATTTGTGTGATGTACGAGTATTGTTTTGCATTGTATTCGAGTATACAATTATATTATCTTTATATGTAAGTATTTAGAAAATAATATTTCGTTTACCAGCTACTAGTGACGATTGCACAGGCCCTGTATAGTCTGGAAATAGCTCTGTTTGAGTAGTCCCAAGATGTTATTATTATTTTTATTATTACTGATAGTGTTAGCTCAGTTAGTATTAGTCTTTAATGAGACTATTGGTTAGTAGTGATTGGCAGTAGTATTTGAAAAATGGGACCGTTCGTAATATTAATTCACTTAGTCCGTGATAGTCTTTTACCATTTGCCCACAAGCGCTTTGCTGTTCTTGAAGGATGGAGGTATACACGAGAACCGACACCCGTACCCTCCGAGCCAATCACAAATTGTTTACGTGTTTAGAAAAGTCAACTATTAATGATCCTCCGATATAGTTGGATTTTAGGTCCAGATCTAGCCACATAAGGGGAAATTATTTAGACTTTTGTCCATGATTTTTATCGATATTTTTTCCATTTAGTATTGAGACACCTGCTCCCATGGTAATGCTATATTTCTCTTTGACTTATTGGTTTACTCTCGTCAATATAAGACGCCAGTTCTAAAATACACCCTTTACACACCATTTACACCGATCGTGGAACACGGAAACGTCGCACGTTCCTGTTTCCCAAAACGCACTACATTTTAAATACACTTCAGAGGTGAACGCACTCTCATTAAAGGCCCAAACGAATTTAACTAACTTTGGAGTACATCGACAAGTTTGTAGAGCCCTCCCGAAATACTTGTTCAAACTAATTCGTCAATGTAATGGTGCGGACTCGTGTAAGTTTTGGGTAGGGATGTCGGTTACTAAGTTAATCGATATATAAGTCTAATAATATACTTCTAATAAGATTTTTTTTACAGTGCAAATTAATTAACGACCGAGAAAAAAAATTTAATTTTTAACAGAAAAACATATATTTTTCAATTGTAAAATATTTTTTCTTCCTAAATGTTCTTCCTATGTTCTATAGATATGAAAATTTTGAAACTAATTTGATCAATTTCTAACAAATAATTTATAAATTAATAATTTATCATATCATACTATCACGCCAGATCCCGAACGGGGTAGACAGAAAGTATCAAGTGCCAAATATTCCTGTCCTTACAAACGTAACTACATACATAAATTATTGCTGCGTCTACATACATAAATTATCCAACAAGAAAAACTATTCAACATCGTATTATACTCGTAATATTATCTTTTACACGTTGTTTTACAATAGTTAGTAACCACGACAATTGGAATGTTTCATTAGTTTTAACAAATGAAGTACAGTGTGTGAGCAGTTCCTATTCGAATCGACTTCAAGAACCGAAACTTTCCACTATCGATGCTCAACACGTAACGCCTCCCGTCCATCCCTAAAAAGTGTCACATTACGGCGGGCGGGGGGCCTTCTTATTTTTATTTTGTCAAATTGTAACTGAAATAAATCGGGCGGCGTAATAAAAATACCATTGGTACTGTTATTGCAGGAGCGAGACGGAAATAGAGCCGAGTGGCCCTCAGTGGCGCGTGTCAACCTCGGCACAGAGCAGTTGATGTGTGCGATGTAGGCACGAATCTCCGCCCAACTTTTACTTCCTTGAGTTATAAATTTGCTTCAGTAAAGTTTGTGCTATGATGATAACACATATAAGTTTTGGTTGTTTTTATTTCCTTAATCACTCGTCATTTTGTTTCATCTATGTACGAATAGTTTTAGCTATGTATAATTGCGTCACATACGAATCAAATATGAAGTCGCAAACAACAATTACGTAATAGACTATTACAACATTAGAAAATATAAGAAGATTAATAATAAAGTACTGCTGTACGCTCTCAGCGCTATTGTTTATATAAACTTAATGTGCAATATTATTAAAAAAATTACAATTATTTTATAATAAAAAAAATTAATAGCAATAATAATAAATACAAACTTATTATTGTGCTGGTATACAAGCTTTGTAAGTCAAACAGGCAAAAAAAAAAATCGAGGTTGCCTGGCAGACATCGCTATTCAGGTGATAAGGCCGCTTTTTGTATGTATATATAGTTATTTGTATGTTGAATGTCTTGTTTTTCAGTTATACACAATATCAAATATTGTATTGTATACATAAAACACAATATAATAATACGACGAAACAAACGCCTACGTTATGGTGATGAAAACCATCTACATAGATACATGATAACCATCCATTTTATACCTTCGCACGCGTCTGTAACAAATAATCTTGCACGTGCGCGCGCGCAGGAAGAGTTTCCACTTATTTCCACGGCGCCGCCCGCCCTGCCGCCGCCCTGCGCCCGCGGATTCATTAGTGCCCTTGTAGTCTGCGCCTTGCCCCTTGCATTCTTTTTTTTCGGTTTATTTTAAAGATGTGTTTATATATGTATAAAATAGACTAACCAAATCGAATTTTCATTAAAATTTAACCTACAAATCGACTTCGTTAGTCAACCACACTGGTCAAGTGGAAGTTAGCAGATTTCACACGCATTAGGGTACATTTAAAGCTATTAAAAATATTATATTATAACAAGTAAGTGGTCTCTATCTTTATTAAAAAAAATCCCGTAACTTCTTTTATTTAGAAGTGCGTACCAGGATTCGTGTTTGGCGGAAACCTAAATAAGCAGGTCATCACTGTTTAGATGCTTGTGATGCTAGTGATCAAGCATGCATGTGTACCGTAGTCACTGGTTTTGAAATGAATTGAATATGTTGTTTAAAACTACCGAATTACTCTGGTGACATAGAAATTTAACCATGTAGTATACGTGTATTAAGAAATCAAATGTATTTTGTACTGGAGTACCTGCGACCCCGTCTACGTGGCCGTACACAATGGGACAAAATATTTATAACGCAGCACATATTACATCGGTGCAATAATTACAAGCAGAGCTAATTTTCTAACACCTGACGCGCTGGTAATGGACAGATCGATAAATAGAGGTTTTTTTCGGGAATACCTATAGTCTATCTTAAGTCAGGTAATCCAATATTTTTGCATCCAGCTCGATGTATACTTGGTTATAAAAGTCGCACACATGTTAACAAACGTACATACTCGTGACTACCGTTTTTTTTCTAACAGGTTCCCTTTAAGTTGTCTGCGGATTTAATAACTACAAAATTAGAATGTTTGTGTAATATATAGAGGAAGCACACGAGTGTACAACCAATTTTACGACTGGTTTATCGTGGGCTTTCGGTATGAAGTTGATTTGCGACCTCACACAAATATTTCTCCACGGTCTTACACTTTATTGGCTGCATCACCACAATCTATCCTGAATTCCATCTGGTTACGTATTTTGCTGCGAGGTTTCACGTATTAGCGGAACACGTGGTGTAGCGCTAGTCATTTCTAGACTAACGACCGCTAGTGGCTGTGTTGCATAAAATTTGCACGCTTGCAGTTAGACATAATTACCATATTTAAGTGTTTCTCATTTGAGTTGAATCGTAAGCTGCAAGCAAATTGTTGACTTTAAAATAAATAAATTTCTGTTTTGCCTTAAAATGAATCATTTATAACTTGCACTCAAGGGAGCGTACAATATTTAAGAAGGTAAAATACGATTTTGGTAATAAAATCGATGAACCCTTAAATTAAGCATTAAAATAATTGTTACCGTAAGAATAAGAATACAAAATGGACGTGTTGATCAATTTCCGCCCGGGCACCATCCGACTTATTTTCATAACATTTACTTTTATTTGTCAGACATTTACTGCACGACCAAGTGTCTTGCCAAACACGTTAAATCCTTTCATTGAAATTACAACCTTACGGACAATATATTAGGTTGTCTTTCGGTGACCACAGGTACGGCATTTAGGCCCACAACAGACGCATCGACAGAAGGGACATATCAGATGTAAGTGTTACTTATATCGAAGCGGATTTAGAACAGTTAACCAAATATGTCGCCGGGTGAACGACTCGCCGGCTCTATTTCAGGGGCCAATAATTATACTCAGCGAAGCAGCGACTTGTCGGCTTGTCCGTACCTACACTTGAATGGAACTCGCGTGAATCTTGTATAAGTGTCACTCTTATATATTATTGCATACTAATTACCAAAACTCTTTCGAATTGTTCTATATGTTTTCATTCATTAAATAGCGTTCTTTGTTCATTTGCTGTAACCAAGTCTTAATACGTACATATAATTGGAAGTCTAACATTTTTGCCCCGTCCAAGTATTAAACCACTACACTTGTTTCTGTTCAATTATCAAATTAAACAACAATCTTTAATAACAATAATTAATATCTAGGAACAATTGACTATCCAATCTGATCACATAGTTGACAGTGCCTATGTTATGGTAATCATACAGCTTATACAGTGCAGAAATTGACTAGCCCGTAGGCTAGAGAACCATTGAACTGATGGTCGTGGGTTCGTTTCCCACCCAGGACAACTAGTTTTGTGATGAACACAACTATTTATTTTGTGTCCGGGTTAAAAATATATTTATTTCATTATATATTTCAAAGTAGCTACATATGTAGCTTCTCAACCGTCTGGTGGACATAGCACACGCTATACCTAGTTTGAGATCAGATGGCTGTGTATGGAGATATACCAAGATATAGTTATAAAAATACAGCTTTTATTCACTGGCCATGAGTATCTTAAGCTATTATGTGAGGTTTCGAGGTTGTTTTTCGACATAGACCTCCACTAGTTTCTTCCGAATCCTATTGTTATATACGAGTATAAAGTTCAAAATTTATACGTATGTAATAATTTTTTCTTAGACAATTGTACGGAGACAAGGCCTAATAACGCCTATTAGGGAAAACCTATGTCCAGCACTTGACTCAGAAAAGCTGATAATAGTAGATAATTTTATATTCAGATACAGACTAGACTAAACGTACCAACCTAACTCAGTATTCATTGACCACGAACTGACCGGGTTCTCCGGATGGTTACAACCACAGACGGTTATTGCACCAACAGTGAATTCAACAGTTAGTGAATAACATTTCGCTCAGAATACCAGATTTGGCATTAATATGACATAGTCTTCACATTTTATTTAGATCTTACGTCGCAAATATAAATTTAATCCGTAAAAAATCAAGGATACAATAATTTCTTAAAGTCGTTTTAATTTAAAAACCATAACATATTTTTATATTCCATGAATTACAAAGGAGCAGTCAAATTTTTTTTCATCGTTTGCTGAGCAGCGTAATACTCTGGCATCCGGCCAAATAACCTGGCTCCGGTCGCAATGATATTTCATTCATAATCATTAAGAGGTCTCTACACATTGTAATGTGTTGATTTTTATTTTTTTCTTGTGGGTACCGTTAACAAACAAACACGTAATTTAACATTAGAATTGAAAGATATATAGATAACACTTCAGCAAGTTGTTACTGTTGTATCTCTTTCAACATGTTTAAAACAATCGAAATTATCTTGTGGTTATCTTTTGCTTTTCCAATTGGCAATATTTATATAATTGAATTTGTATCCGAGACTCTTATAAGACGCTTTCCAGAATGGTAACTGTTAATTTTTAAAAAGTTATAACTTTTACTTAATTTAAAATGCATCGACATTTCCAATATTAACACAATATGCCCAATATGCCCACAAAACAAAATTAAGCTAACAATTTTTTCTATATATATATAGCGCCACCTAGAAACAATATTGCAAACTAAATTTTCTGTTGACTACAGCGCCATCTTTTTTTCTTGATAAAAGCAGATTAGTTTCACATATTCTGTGTCAAGTATAAGCTCTTTCGGTGTAATCTTCGTGATTCTTCTCTGTACAAATAGATGGCGCTATTCTTAAAACAAATTTATTAGTGCTACAAAAAAATAAATTAGTAATTTAATTTATAAATTTATTTTGAAATATAGTTTTATTTCTAAATTTTCATTACTTCCTTAAATATGAGAAAGTTGCATATAATATGAAGCGGCATATAAAAATTGCATCAAAAACGAAAATTAAATACGTTTGCTAGTGAGTCGTCCATTAGCAAACATTGAAATTTAATTTTCATTTCGTCTATATTATTATAGTTCATCTATGCTACAAACGGTTGGGGATATAAATCTTGTGAAAACGTATGTAGATATTCATTTAGGACCACGCCGATAATGGCATTTTAAGCTGTTCTATAGTTCTCCGATAAAATGTACCGACTGTTATATTGACATAATGACATTGACAGCGACCGATGTTTAATACAATAAATTACACAAAACATGACTATTGTAGCCCAATTTTACTTCTGACCTGATCACCCTAAAAACATTACAGTATACCGCGTTACGTGTCGCCCTTAATAACATGTCGTTTGGGAAACACCGGTACCACGGTGCCATGATCTCTTCATATTTGTATACAACTGTGTTTTACGATACTGGTCAATATATGTACATTATTATAATTTAGCAATTTATAAGCAAACATCAGCATTTTTAAAAGTCATTTATATAATAATAAAAACTTTGTTAATGAAAATATTAGACAATAGTTCTGCCGTTGGCAGCTACTGAGGCTGACAGATCAATGTCGGGTTAGGCGGAACCACTAGCTTGGCATGCCACCAATTGTGCATGCCGTTATTTCGTATAAATTTAAACTTTATCCCTATGTAATAAGAAAGTTCAAGAATGCAATAATGAAGTTTTTGGCATGTATTACGAGTACTTCGGAAATGTTTACGGGAGCGTTGTTTACGAGGTGTTTGTCTTACATTGAATATTTAATTTTTCATAAGCTGTCGCTTTTCACAAAGTATTTGAATTATATTTTGATATTAAAAATTTTCGCAACGTACTTTTTAGCATGCGTTAACTCTCTAGATCCCTCAATCATAAAAGATAAGTTCAAATAGCAATTTTCAAAATAGCATCATGACGGATGTTTTAGCCATATCAAGTTCTATGTACGAGTACTTCTCAAATTATTTTAATGTCAAGAATAAAATATTTAAGAAAATTTCTTCAAATAAATTTTTTTATGTGGGTAGTAGTACATTACACTAAGCTACATTTGAAGAAATTAAATTCAGTGTTTTGGGGTTGCCGTGTAAGTTGCTATGAACAACTTCATTTAAACTGTCAGTACACGGATTTTATTAGTAGTAGGCAGAATCAAAAAGGGATTACAATGATTAGTGAGCCTGCGCTATGTACATCTTCCTTGATAAGATGATAGCCAATTTCAACAACGTCCACGCCATCCCGGTACGCCGGTCCCGTATTTTTAGAGCTTAGCGAGTGGCCGCGCGACGCGCTCGCGCACCGCACGCATCCGCTCTGCGCGTCGCTAGTGTTTAGCGGGTGTGAAGTGTGAAAACAGTGAGATGTGTGTGTTATGACGAACGCCCCGACCCAGCCATGAACCACTTCAGGCGACGCCAGCAGCACCGACACAACAGGCGGGTGCGTTACCTCCGTATCCTACTCGCGACTTGCTAGGTTATGTTGTGTGCCTATAACCGTACGTCAAGCTAACAGTCAGTTGTCCAGCTGTTCAAAATTTCACAGCAAAATCGCCTCTATAGTGAGGGCGTTTGCGGTAGGAATTTCCACGGAATTCTGGAATGTTGTTATTAATCTGTGTATGCGCTCGCAACAATGCCCGGTATGCAAGTGTCGTGTCGGATTAATAACTGACGTCGCATAGGGAAATGACTCAAGTGACAATATCTATATTGATATAATTATCATATTGGATGCTGAACATTTGTTACCTAACACTGCGAAGTATTTTAGTTCACAGTAATTATTACTCGTACACTAAACGTTCTTATACGATCTGCTCAGTTGTGTGCCATACATAATTATCTTAAATAATATCATTTACATAGGTAGAAATAGTAAGTAAGGAAGCATGAAAATGTATTAATTTTCCAGTATATTAATATAAACAATGTACATGTATGACTGCATATCAATATAAACAAAACTAAGGGCATAGTTTATTTTAATATCAATTTTATCTGAAAACTATTAAGCGTCGTATATATTATTTTAAAATAAAGAGTTCTAATTTTTTTTTTACGTTTTATATTTAACCCATGTAAAATTTTATTCTTTCCTCAAAAAAGTATTTTAACCTTACGTAGCTTTATTAAGTAACTAAATTCACAACTGGAACATTCTAGTTTTCTACTGTCGTGGACTGTGTCGTGTACTCCGATAATATTAATAATAAATGATTTACAGTGAAATTCATTGTGATTGCTATTTATTTAAGTATGCACATAGATTGCTCGAACGAACATTATATTGATAATTATTTTATGAATGACAGTGAGTCAGATAGTGGTAGAATTGTGTACTCATTACGGTATTATATACATACATATACACTCACACATAATGTAAGTGTAAATGTGTGAGTAGAAGTATAAATACGAGTATCATATAAGATTGCGTTATATCTTCCCCTTTCATACTGCAGTGGGTACAATGTCATAACCAAACACTTTACACATTAATAATGACTATGGAATAAAAAGTTATTGTTTCTTATACTAATTCCTGCTAAGGGGCGTCAATTATTGTCATTAAAATTTATTTGATAGGATAAGATAAAAATGAGTTTTCTTCATTACGTTCATTTCTTTATTGTTTATCTCATCACACTATTAATTTTCAATTATTCCATTCAGCCATCTATACCTCGGCCAGCCCAGTTGGACACTTATTGTCATTATGAATCCCTAATCCGACAATGACTCCGTACTGAGTACGTATTTATCGGTCTTCTTCAAGCCATACATGACTAAACTGTACTACTTTACTAAAAGTTTGTCAGCAATATTCGAATAAACACTTACAAATATAAGTTTACGTGTCATGCGGGAAGGTTTAATGTAAAACATTTTATTTCTTTTAAATAGAAAATTAGTCAGTTGTATTAACTATAACACTATTATAGATACGGTGTATTTCGGAATACTGAGTTGGTATAGTCAATGTTACTGACTAAATGGAATTCTTTATAGCATGACGGTGGCAAACAAAAGTGCGGCCCGCCTGATGGTAAGCGGTCACCGTAGCTCGTGGATGCCTGCAACACCAGGTGTCACATGCGTACTGCCGACGTTCTGAAAATCTCTTTACTCCATTCTTGAGGAACCACCTGCCATATTCTCAGAGTTTCGCTATGCTGCATCTATCATACTCGATTCAGTGTGTTGGCTGCGAGTTTTTCTACACGTTGTCTATTGAGTAACTAACGCGCGGTCGTCAGCGTGTTAGCGCACGTGATTGGTTGTTTCGAACATTCTTAAATCCTTCGTTGTTTCAATTCCACACAAATCGTAGTGTACATATGTTAACGCGGTCGAGTAAGTAAAAAAATCACACTCGACACAGTATTCTAGAAAAGTTTAAGCGTATAGGTATGCGTAGACTTGCATTAATTTTATAGTTTCAAGACAATTTTTTTAGTCTCAGATGATTGTGATCTAGGGGCAGGTAATTGAAAAGTATAAAAATTCTACGAATTTAAACCATGTGTACAAGAGTTAGAAAGCATTTCGTGTATTTTTCCTTACGGCTTTTGGTCCATTACTTTATCTGCTATTGCAATGTTTAATTGAGTTAATGCATTATATGCACATTTTAAACTATTTACTTACTTTAAATCCATGTTAATCTTCTTTAAATGAAATGAACTTAATCATACTTTAAAATTTTATTGTTAGCTCATTTTATTATTCCAGCCTGAATTTTACATTACTCTAGTTTATTGAATCATTCGTAGCCCAGACGCAGTTCTAGATTGCAAACTGTTGTATGAGAGACTACTTTACAGAGTGACTCTTGGACTACTGACCACTATTGACAAATGTTCACAAACATTTCAGAGACAACGATTAACAGACTGACTGTTGTCAGTCAGTCAGGCGATTGACTGTTGTCACTTTAAGTAACAAAAGATAAACCTTGTCGTCTTAAATGTAGATTTTAACTCCAAATGTAGGTAG